>MU187165.1:32704-59643 GCA_016904865.1 Pissodes strobi
CCGCCTTTGGAGGCGAAATACTTGCCCTGCTCCAGCACTGTGGCCCCATACAATAATAGCATAGGAGATGTGGCTATGTACCAAAGAAAAGTACGTTTGTTTCAGCACAGATTGGGATACACACTTTGCTATATTACGAAGTAGGAATGTCTTCGAGGCAAGCTTATTGCACAGGGCATCAGTATGGGCATCTCAACGAAGTCCACGATCAAGATGAACGCCTACAAATCTCGCACTGCAAACCCCATCACCATTTGGAATAAAACGAGTAGTAAATATTAGGGTTTGGGTTTTGGAATCATTAAGAAATAGACGGTTAGTGGTAAACCATTTTTAGCCACCGAAAGTGCATCGCATGCACGCTCCATAGCCCGATCTAGATCTCCATCATAGCAGGAAATTGTGGTATCATCAGCAAACAGGGTATGGATCAATTTGAGGGAGATCATTTATATATAATAGGAACAATATAGGGCCCAGAACAGACCCCTCCGGTACCCCAATATGAATTTCCATTTCCACTGATTTCACCCTATTAACCTACACCATCTGGCGTCGATCAGTTAGATAACTTTCAATCAAGGAGATGCTGGGATGGTCGATATTATATTTTCTTAGTTTGGACAGGAGTATTCCATGCGATACACAATCGAAGGCTTTACTCAAGTCGCAGAAGCTGCTTACCAGAAACCCACGTTCCTTAAAGGCCTCGTGGATTGTTGATACTAATTCCAGAATTCCCAGAGCCGTATTAAGTTTTTTCCGAAAGCCGAACTGCTGTTCAGAGAATAGTTGCTTAGTTTCCAAGAATTGTGTGATACGAGAGGCCATACATTTTTAAAAAAATTTCGAAAAGATGGGTAACAACGAGATCGGTCTATAGTTGGAAATATCATTGTTATCACCTCTCTTGAATATTGGAATTACTGTTGCTTGTTTTAAAATGACAGGGAAAATGTTTTCTATGATACTATAATTTATGGCTTGTCATAGGCGAAACTATAAGTATTTTTAGTACTCTTCAGCAGCTCCACGGTCAGTCCGAAAGGGTCTTTACTTTTTTATTTCTTGGTTGAGTAATAATATCCCTGACCTCAATATAAGTAACTGGGGTAATAGTAAAGGCGTCATGTGAAAAGGTGGGAATATTGACAGTTGGATCAGTCTCATCCACGAGGATTTGACTTTGCAAGTCTTGTGCAATATTTACAAAAAAGTTGTTAAAGTCATTTGGAGGCTTGATGAGGCTTCCTTTTTGGGAACATGTCTAAATTCGTTTATAATTTGCCACATGGTTTTGATGGGACTAGGAGAGTTTGAAATTAAACGGTCATTTGCCCCTTTCTTGGCGAGCTGTATTGCTCTCTTATATGCAGACTGTTATGTTTTAATAAATTGACTTAAATCATCACTCGGGTAATGAGAATTCAATTCCTTCAAGAAAAGTGAGGTTTCGCGCATCTCTCGAAGACCCTCATTGAACCATACTTTTTTTATTTATTTATTTACTTTTATTGTCATAATAAGCATTCACAAGTGAACATTGACAACGTCAGTGTATAAAACAAATATAAAATTATACAAATAATAATCATGAACAAATAAAAACAAGAGATTGTTAACAAACAAGCATTACAACAGCTTACACAATAAATTATACAATTTATACAATTCAGAGCAGCGAACAGCCCAACCCATTTAAAGTGCAAAGTTAGTTCTCCAAAAAGTCATTTAGTGAATAAAATTCATTATCTATTAGAAACCTCGTCAAATGATGCCGAAACGATTCCCTACTCTGAATGGCTTTAATGTCATTAGGCAAAGCATAATACACCTTAATGCAGCTCAATAGAGGACCCTTATGAAATAGAGATGTTCGATGAACAGGAATAACCAAATCACTTCTACTCCTAGTATTGACATTATTAGAGACGTATAGCTATTCTAAACAAACATAGCAAAATTAGACCTAGCAAACATAGCGCAACTATATAGATACAAACAAAGATGGTACGGTCATGATATTTAATTAAATATTTAAATTTGCCACTACAAGAATATCTGTAATACATTCCTAACATAATTCGAACTATCCTCTTCTGAGTTACAAATACTCTACATGCATTCTCAACTGTGGCACGGTACCAAAACATAATACTGTATGATATTACAGATTGAACCACAGCCATATAGAAGATTCTCACAATATTTAAACTCACCTGGTGACGCAAGAAACGAATGGCGTATGCTGCCTTACTGATCTTACTTACAACATTATCAACCTGTTGCGTCCATTGAAGATTCTCATCTCAAGTTACTCCTAGAAATTTGACAGACTGTGTTTGCTCTATGGTCTTATCATTAACGGAAACATATAGAGACTCGTTCTTGTTATCTCGAAAAACAATTAAAGAAGTTTTGGCGGTATTTAAAATAAGCTTATTGGCTGTACACCATTCTAACACGTTTTCTGCAATCTTAATGGATTTTTCTGACAACAAATTCCTGTCGGCCGACGACACTATGCATGATGTGTTATCCGCAAATTGGTACAAGGAAGAAATGTTAATCCTTTTATTAAGGTCGTTGGCAAATATTAAAAACAAAATTGGGCCCAATATGGAGCACTGTGGAACACCTTTTCTTATCTTGATAGCCTCAGAGAACACTGACCGCTGAACGGAGGCGACACAAACCGTCATCATTCTATTTGTCAGGTATGATCTTAAAAAATCGTTAGTTGAACCGCGAACACCATAGTACTCTAACTTGCGCAATAATATATCATGGTCAATCAAGTCAAATGCTTTACTTAGATCAAAATATAAACCCGAAACCATCATACCCCTATCTACCTGTTCCAATATGTAGTTAAAAACTGAAATATGGCAGTAATAGTTGAGCGGTTTGGTAAAAAGCCATGCTGCCCAACGTAAAATAAGTTGTTTTTTACTAAGTAATCCAGCAGCCTAACATAGAATATCCTTTCAAAGATTTTTGAGAAAACCGGCAAAATAGACACTGGCCGATAATTTGAAATATCATGTTGGCTTCCTTTTCTATAAATTGGCACAACCTTAGCCAGCTTCAATAACTTACTTGGAAAAAACCTCGCTCAAAGCATTCATTAATAATACCAGCTAAGGGAACGCTAATAGTTTCAGACACTGCTTTCACAACACAGATAGGCACCCCAACTACACCTGTCGAGTACTTCGTCGGTAATAACTTAATAATCTGATTAACCTCTGCAGAGTTAGTGGGCAGGAGGAAAAATGAGTACGAAACCGGCTGCACGCCGTTACCAAAACCATCGGAAAGATTACCAAGATCAAACTGCCGGCCGCAAGAACAGACCCGCCAACACATTAGCGTCCGTAACTAAGGTCTGACCCTGCAAAAGCTGGACTGGAACATTTTTTTTTGTTATTATTTTGAATATTATTAAGAAGACGCCACGTTGATCTAGTCACATTACTTGAAGTTGATATTATACTATTGCTAAAACCCTGTTTAAATTGCCTAGTGTACTTTTTGAAAACTCTTCGTTCATTCTTGTAATGAATCAAAATTTGCTTATCATCCGTTTTTTCTGTACAGAGCATGCATGTCACGAAGATTCAAGGACCATTCTCTAATTTCGTCTGTTATCCATTTCTTTCCAGTGCTGGTCTTAATGGTAGTTCTTTTAAGTGGTAAAAAAATGTCAAAATAATAACTGAAGATATTGAAGAAATTGTTGTATTTTTCATCACAGTCATGCGCTGACCCCACCTCAGCCCAATCCTCACCTCCGATTGCATTCCTAAAACCGTTAATGTTTTGTTCATCAAAATGTCTACGCCAACATGTTGACTTTTCTGCTCCAACGTTCTTATTTTTAAAATTTAGTACTAGCGCAAAATGATCAGAAATATCTGTTTTTATGATGCTACCAGTACACTCCCTATCATCCAGAATAGAAAAAACATTATCCAATTGACAGCTACTCATGCTTGTTACCCTAGTCATACCAGAAATATTCGACCTTAAATTACATGTCAAAAACAACTCGCAAACATTTATTGCATCCCTATCAGGCACATCAAATCTTGCATTAAAGTCACCACACACATACATAACTTTACCCCTACCGAACATCTCATCCAGCAGGCAGCCCATTACATCCAAAAAAATAGACACATTACCACATGGGGAGCGATAGACAGAAATCACAATACAAGCATCATCATCCAACGTGACCTGTCCACAGCAGAATTCACACTCCATAGGTACAGGTTATACAACCGTATTAAGGGCTTTAACATTTAATTCGGATTTGATATAAATAGATGTACCTCCACCCCTAAATGCATTTCTACAAAAACTACTTACTAGAGTATAATTATTCAATCTACACATCTCTATTTCATCATCATTGAGCCAGTGCTCATTCAAACAAACTATTTTTGGTTCAATCTCATCCAATGATATATCTTGGTCGTTAATTTTATTTCTAATACTTCTAACATTAAAAGTCAACACCTTAGCATCCGTTTGCTTGCCTCTTGAGGAGGCTGAACTGCTTCTAAAAAATTATGCCTTACATTAGTACAGCCATATTATTTCCCAGGTCCTCTATTTGTGCGTCTGTCGATATACTTTTCAGAACTATACTATTAAAACTATTACCCAATTGATGCAATACGTAATTACTTAAAAAACTACACATAGAGAATGTATTGTGTCGAAAATATATACCCTGTTTATAATTTTCAACAATCCTAATGGATGTATTGTTTCTTTTGTTGAAGGTGCAAATATAATCATACATTTTTGAACAAACAGAATTGAACGAATAATACTTGATAGCCACAATGCAATTAGTAAATTTAGCAACAGCGAAAAGTGACTTTAATCTGAAATTCTTTTTATAATTATTGATCTAAGGTCTAATGAGATAACAACACAATCAGAATTCGAATAATTTTTAGCATAATCAAAAATTTTATCTGATAATGTTTTTAAATCAACATACGGTTGTGTAACTCCCAATATACTGTAGTCTTTCATTATCACGTTTTTTCGTAAACAAATGGCCCAGTCTCTGCAGCTCTGATCACCAAACAATAAAACTTCTTACTTCTTAGAAAATCGCCAACGTTCAAGTCAGATGACTTCATACTTAATTGTCTTCTATGCAAAACTGGGCTGGAAGGATCAGGGTCCGGTATTGTGGATTTAATAACTTTTAGCTCTTCCAACTGTTTTTTCAAGCTATTAATCTCAATGTGATAGGATTGATTCTCAGCTTCTAAAGTTCTAATTGAAGAAATCATGCCTCTACTGAAGTCATTCAGTTCGGTCAGCTCTGCTTTAAGATTATTAATTTCTTCATATTGAGCAAGAATTTTATCTTCCAAAGATTTTTTTGTTCACACAATTCACATACTTCTTGACGTAATCTAACAACCTCCCCACGCTTTGAATTTAATGAATCTATCGTCTATTTTTCAGATTCCAAGACTTCCACCTCAAACTCTTGCGTCCTACGACGTTGCTTCTTATACAACGTGTCCCTATTCTTTATTTCTCTCTTAAGGCCTTCTATTTCTTTATGGAGACCCGAAATAAGATAATTTTTTCCGGCCACAACGCTTTCAAACTCTTCCTCCTTTAAGATGCATTGCTTTTTTAAATTGAGATGAATTTTCTCTATTTCGGAAACAATGGGCTGCAGTCGAGTATCTTAATCCAGTTTTAAATTGCGACATTTTCTTGAGCAGAATATCTTGAAATCACCCAGCCTTGTATGTTCCTTGAAGTCTCTAGCGAGGCAACTAGGGTTGAATGTCAAAGCAAACAATACAAACAAAAAGCTTATGTGCTTTGTTCGCACAGCATCTAAATCTCAACATAGAAAGCAAAAAACAACAAATAACTTATAGCCGTTCCTTCATGGTTCAGTTTATTGTAAATAAAGGGGATTCCACAAAATCACAACAATAATTTAAAGTCCACAAATAATTGGTCATTCCCACAGTATAAAATAAACATCTGGTAGATAAGAAATATATATTTATTGCTGATAAAAGCAAAATCGAACTAATGTTTTTCCTTTTCTGTGAAATATTTATGTAGAAGGAAGTCTAAACAATTTTCACTTTTCTGTCGTTTCACTAGTCCACCTAATAAAACCAATATGCATACTGGAAGGATCACAGTTTTCCTAACAAATGGACACCAAATGCACACTAAAAGTATCAAAAATAACCCACAAAAACAGTAAAACACGAGAGCGAAGTTAACATTACACATTAAACATCTGAAAAAAAAAATTAAAAAAAAAAAGTGTGAAGTGTGATTTTGGTTTTTACGTTTATAAAGCTGTTTAGTAGGAAATGAAGCATTAAAAGCAGAGGTAATATGATCTATGAATATTGCAAATTTTCCACTCGCAGAGAGATCCTCTCTATTTACAAAATCCCAAGAAATTTCTTCAGCCGACGAGTAAAAAAGAATCTTGCCATGTTGTGCAATTGGTCTGCACACAATCTTTTCAGTGGTTGTTGACACTATAGAGCCGCAAGGGGCAGGGAAGCTGACCAGCTGTCCTCGATGATCTGATAGACCTGTTTCAAGATTATCCGAAACGCACTCATCGGCACCAAAGCTAGAAAACACATTGTCCAGGCACCTGTCTTGCATAGTCGGCTCATCATTGAGTTGAGTAAAAGCACATGACTTCAACAAGCAGCATAGTTCAGTGCATTCTCTAGTCACCTGCAATCAAAATATTTTTACTAAAACCTATTATATTTATGGCATTTTCAATAACTGTCAAAAATGTTTTAAAACAACCCGAAGGAGGCGTATACAGACCTATTATATATACATTTATATTTATTAAATACACTGCTTATGTGTAAAGCTGAGATTTCACTTTCATTCATCCAGTGCTCCGTCAGACATAGAATATGTTAATATGTATGTTTTTGCCTTGAAGAAACGCTTCTAATTCATCCAACTTGTTCTTTGCCGATAGTATGTTTCATAGAAATTCCTATTTCTATGGTATGTTTAGATGAAACAGATATTTTAACCCAATATTTCCCTCTGGTTGACCACAGGGAGACTGTGGCTCTGCAGATTCTGAAAATGGCGGAGGCCGCTTGTTTCGTTTTGCTTTTTGTGGTTTTGCCAAGCAGTGTTGCCGATCTGAATTTGTGAAATTACACGATGGGCTATTCAAATTGCACGCTTTTACACGCTTTTAGTTTCACAAATACACACTTTTTACACACTACCTAATTTAAGTCATTCCCGTCTACCTACTGCAGTTCTGAGCCTTCGCGCATGCGTACGTGCTAATTGATATATTTTTCAAAGTTGTTTTTTCTTGATTTTGGGCATTGCCTTTGGTTAGTTTGGGTTAGTTTTGTTTGCTTGCGCCCCCGGAGCGAGCGGATCAACCAACAGGCTCGGTTCGCACACATTTTACTCTTAACCATCTACACAAGTCCTTCCGGCTGACGAGACCTGGGCTTGCGCGCGAATTTATTTCATTTCATGCAATGCCCTCATCTCGCCTCGTTCGCTCCGGGGGGCAACCAAATAGAACTAACCCAAATTTAAAATAAGGAACAAACATAACCTTAAAAAATATTGAAAATAAAAGGCGAACGCGGGCCATCCCTTCACAAGCACAGAATCTAACCACTCCACCACGAGACGCGCTGACAGCAATTTCCTCGACCGTAAAGACATGTTTGTCAGAAATGTGTTTGTGATGCGCGCGCACGTCCAGGGCTTGTCAGGCGGGTGTATGATATAAAGTTTCTGCGCCCGGCTCAACCAAAAAATAAAAATGTGACACAATACAGAGGTGAGAGGATGACTTGTGGTGTCACGCTGTCAGATGTAACACTTGGGTTTGTATTTTGCTTTGACAAGGGAAGTTTTGTGCTGTCACAACTGCCACGTGACCGTCGTGGTGACTAGTGTTGCCACCCCTATTACAATAGTAATAGATATATTACAATCGTGTACTTTCTATTACGCTATTTCCAAAGGAAAAATAATCTATTACTTTTTTCGTTATCTCATGTTTAGGCTTCCAAATATTGTTACAAGGATCTAGTTCTCAAATTCTTGATATTAAACACAAAAATACACAACGAAAGGAATAAGTAAAACCAAAAACGAACAAACAACAAATAATACTATGCACACAGTGAACAAAGTACCAAAATTCCATGGGGAGTCCCACGCCCATCAAGTTTAGGTGGTGACAGTGCTAACACCTACCTAATAGAAAATAGATAAAAGCAAAACCTTGATGGATAACTAAAACTGCAAACTGAAGTACCGTATAGTAGGTCATAGCCCGACAGATGTCGTTGAATTTGTAAATCAGAACAGAAAAGCACGTCTAGTCCTATTTTTTTTTTATTACAATAGATAGCAATGGTATTTCGGTAAACAAGTGGCCGTGGCTTTGGCTTGGAAAGCCGTAAAAAACAAAAGGGTTTTTCAAATTACAAAAGTTCACGCAAAATATACGCTTTTTGTGAAATTACACACAAAATACACGCTTTTTGAGAGTGTTCGAAAAATGCACGCAAGGCAATCAAAACGCACACAAAGCGTGTAATTACACGCTAATTGGCAACACTGTTGCCAAGGTCCATTCCGCATCAGTATTTCCGTTGATAGAGTTTTCTTTGCTATTTTTTTTATTTTCAGTCCCATCAGTCATTGATGTGTTGTTATTAACCGTAAATGAGGTTATGTTTACAGCTGGGCTGCGTCCCTCAATCGTTTGGACAATTTTGGTAGATTTTTGTAGTTTAGGTTTTTTGACCTCCGGCTTTTTAGTTAATAGGATTGGGTTATCAGTTACCTCTTGCGAGTGTAAACTTAGCTCAGAAGATAGTTTCTGGGTGTTTCGAACTGGATTAAAAAAAAAGTTAAGAAACGAAGTTTCCGGCGAAAAAAAGTTGAATGAAAGGGAAAAAAATAAAAAAGAGTCGACACCGGGGGTAAAAAATGAGAAAAAAACTTCAATTTAAAAATACAAACTCAATTCGTTATATCTCTTTTAGAAAAAAAATAAGAAAAAGAAAAGCTGTTCGATAAAAAAAATACAAACTTAATTCCTTATATCTCTTAGGGTGAGGCACATATTTTTTTTTCTTTACACCAATCCATCAATCGCTCATATGCAAGTTCATGAATTTGGCGAGATTTAGGTGGCAAGACATACTCCTCCACTTTCCTATATATCCACAGGTATATTTGCATCTAGTTCAGGATACATTTCCAGAACTACTGAATAAATTTAACGCTCGATTGTAAATGTATGTCTACTCAAAGTATAACAGTTTGTTATACTCTGGTCTACTTGACAATCAATATTTACCAACAATCACCATATATCCATGACTAAACCTGTTATCGCTGTTATAATATTTTATATTCAAAGCAATATTCAGCTTTATTACCAAATTATTTGAATGGCTAAATGTATTAATTTTGATTTGGTTGGAGAAAAAATAGTATATATCATACGAACTAAAAGTGCTTTTTTACTCGCAATTTTACATTCGTTCGGCTGCAACTGCAAAAAATGCTCGAAAAGAATATCGTTTTAACATAATATACTATTTTGTTTTCCATACTCCAATAATGAGTATGGTGCCACATTTTAATCGACGTGGTAAATACCGATTCATCGGTCTATTTCTTTCCTATTTTAGAACAGCAACAAATACGAAAACTTTAAAGCCGCATAAAATGTAATATTGGGTTTTCAAATGTTATCTGAAAAACTGTTGGCATTAGTAAAAAAGAAAGTTATATGACATTAATCCATAATTTGAAAATAAATATATACTTAGTGTTGAATTTAAAACAAATTAAAGTTGTCTCGCTTTTGCGAAGTTCCTGTATATTTCAAAATATTTAAAATAAATACTGTGAACTACTAAAATGCATAAACCACTAAGTAAATAAAACCCTGTCCTAAGTTGAAATTATGAGCAACGCAAGCGGTTAACGCAAGCGATTATAAACCTTAAACAAGCAAAAACGATCAGCAAATTTTATTATATAAATACCAAAGTTTACAGAATTAAAAACCGTAAACTTTATAAATACTTAAATGAACCATCAGTTCGGCAGATTTTGTCTCTCACCCAGACCAGTTCGTTGCAAGCTCACATGCGCATAAGGTCCTAACCTACAACTTATTTCCTACCTAAACCTCAGTTTCGTAGCACAGATATGCGTGAAATCGGTCTACCTACCTAAAGTAGTAAAATCAATTCAAAGATATATTTTTTAAATTTTTAAGATAGACAATTTCAAAATAGAATTTGTCAAATAGTTAGAGTGCAGTGAGTGGAATTAAGTCAAAGCTAACACAACACAATTCTTAAAAAAACAGTGACCAAAGACCTATAAACAATTCAAAAGTATCGAAAAGACATGCGCACCTTAGTAATCGGGTACAGTGTAATTTTATCAAGTCTTTGACCAATAGACATTGTCATTGTTTTCAACTGAAGAAGTGCTGAATTATAGCTCCGCCCTGACTTGCAATAACTTATTTAAGAAAATAATTAACGTTTAAATTCATTTAGCATTAAATTTATGTTTAAAAAATTAATAGGCAATAGATTAATTGACATAAATAATAATTAGTATTATGTAACTACTACCAAAGAATATAATAGCACGCAATGCTATTATATTCTTTGCTACTACTTTCTGGAATAAACTAAACAAGGAAAACAGAATAAAACACACAACATAACATAAAAATATTTCTTATTAATATTTCTATTATAATAGTGGTTCCCACATTTTAAGTTAGAAATTAAATTAATTTCCAACAGAAAGCGGACTAATAATTAGAAAACGTAAGAATAGAGAATAGAGTAATTGTTTTAAAATACAGGGAAGGATGTTTGTGAGCCTGTGTTAAATTTTAAAATTTTAGTTTTTTGTAAGCGTTTTTAGATTTACTTTTTTATTAAAACTATGTCCACCAAAACACATTATATTTCTGAACAGTATAAAATTGTGTGTTTTATTTAATAACAAGTAAAAATATTTATGGGCAAAATGTATTTACTGTATTTTATATATCTAATTAGTTTTCAAGTTTTCTCTTAGACTATTAAATCGAGTCTGCTGCACACATATCTATTAGGAAGCTTATGATTACTAGGTATCGAATACTAAGTATCTGATATTCAAAGAGAAAGTACTAGTATCTACTCGATACTTGAAAAAGTATCAACTGCACACCGCTACTGGATAACAATGCTGCCAGATGTAAATGCATAGGAAACCCTAGATTTAGTATTGAAAATGGTAGCGATCATAATATTATGACGTCATAATTTTTCTTTTGACGCACGCCAAAACGGGTCCACAGTCCACACTGAAGCAAGATTTTATTTTAGTAGGTATATTATTACTAACACATTTTTCAAAATTAAGAGTATATTTTAAAATAAAAACAACACTTTATATTATTGACGTTATACCAGTTGTAATTTTCCCGAACTGATGTTAAGATTCTTATGGCAGATTTTGCAATAACCCTCTGTATCTGCTTTTTCAGGCGCTAGCCAGTTTTTAAATTTTAAATCTTATTCCCATTCTGTTTAAAATTTTTGGGCATATTTGCTTTTTTGCCTTACTGTAAGTAAGATCTGATGGGTCATCAGCTATATAAATAAGATTCATCAGAACTAATAATGGAAAACATACATTTCGATATTTAAAATATTGGTACTACTTATCAATTTACTCACCTCATGGTCATATACATTCAAAAACTACAGACAAGACACGCCACACGACACAAATCGATGGATAAATATGATATAAAAGGTAATTGTTTAGGGGAATACTACACAAATATAAAAACTAACCTAACTGCAATCGCAGCTGGTCACTTCTGGGAATTCCCGAAATAAGTCGTTTGCGATGTCTGCATAGAGATGAGAAAGTGAATCGTGCTCAGTTTTATCGATTGTCCATTGTTTATTGTTTTACTTTACTTTTATTATTTGCATAGATCAACTCATATGATTACTTTGTTTTCGATTTTGCAGTAGAATTACGAGCCTCTGCGGTAGAACGGTGCTGTGTGAAAAAATGTGATCTATCGTAAAAACGGTAGATGTGGTAGCACTGCTGGATAATAAAATAACCAACTTGTCAAATCTACTCCCACAGACGACACGTGATGCGTAGTTGCCATAACTTTCGATTTTTTTCCTTACCCTCGGATTGATCTTGGGCAAGCAAATAAGTACCCCTGGCTACGGCCATGTGGCCTTATAATAGATTTATAAATAATTAATTTATTTATTGGACTCAGGAAAGATTTAGCCGCAATTAGCGTATTTAACCCCCTTTTAATTGTAGTGTTTTTAGATTTAATGGATCTAATATGCTTACTGAACTTTAGTTTTCTGCCAAGGTATCCCTAGATACTTGACTTAATACTCCCTGTTTTCTAATATAAGAGGAGTGGAGTGATGTTTATTCCCTTAAGTTTCCGTGTAATTACAATACAATAAGGTTCCTTTGAGGGTTCCTTTCAGATGATACGGATTTTAACCGGTCCGTTTTTATTGGTTTTAACGTGTAGTCCAGTGCCTAGTGCATTAAACTAAATGGCATCATTCATACGATACGGAGTCAAAGTCAAGTATGCTTTATTGCCACAGAAAAATTCAAATACATTTTATGGACAAAGGGAATTAAAATAAATAAACTAACCATAGTAGAGCAAATACAAAACAAAACTTAATATATATAATAATATATACGATAAAAATAGAACAACAAACAATTTTCAAATTGAAATTGGTCATGATTTAACAAAAAAACTATATTACAAAACATCATAAGCAGTTAAACTAGATCCACAGGAAGTACACAAAACATAAGGTAAAGAACTGTTATCAAAATATGAAGCATACATTATAGCGAAGAGTGCTGTTGGGAAAATAAGGAAGGTCATGTCGGTGAACATGACTCTGACAATGTGCCTAGGCTGCAGAGTTGAAAATACCGAGTAAAAGTAAACAAAACATGACTAAAATTGATAGCTTGGTATTTAATTTTGTGTAATTCCTGTGATCCGAAAAATCACTCATTCGTCAAAAAGACAATCCTATACCTATTATAAAAAATATATATAATATAAAAATTCTTCACCGCCGCACATGAAGCCCAAGAAATTAATGGAGAAAAAAATAAAATCTAATTCACGCAAAACTCATTTATAGAATAATAAGGTCTTTCTAGTAGGTAAGCTTTCGAAATTTAGCAAATGTAGGGATGAATTTAAGATGTAGCGGGAGTGTATTGTAGAACTTCTTGGAATTATAAAGAATAGAATTTTTTTTTGTTATTCAGAGGAGGGAAAGGAAGGTAGATGTCCTGACTCGAATTTCTTGTTGGGTAATCATGTTGTGGCCGTTCGGGAAATATGGTTCGATATTTGTGTATTAAACAAGTTGTTTCTAAAATAAACAAAGCAGGAAGCGTAAGAAGAAAATAAATAACGAATTGCTCTCTTCTGAAGTTTGAAAATGGTACGAAATTGGTCGGTGCTATAGCAGCCCCAAAAGGGAAGGCCGTAGCGAAGAAGAGATTCAAACAAAGAGAAATAAGTGAGCCCGGTAGTAGACAGATTTAGTTCCTTCGAAACCGATCGAATTGCAAAGCAGGCAGAAGAAAGTTTTTTTGTTAAAGAATAAATATGTGCGGACCACTTAAGGTTGGCACTAATATTCAAACCTAGGAATTTAGCCGATTCAACGTATTTAATATTGCTGTTGTGAAGAAGCAAAGGTTGTTGTAAGGTTGTTTTATAAGATAATGCTACCGTTTTATCAACGTTCAAACACAGCCAATTTGAGCCAGACAAAGTTTTGATTGTGACGAGATCGCTGGAGATATTAGAGTGTAGGGAGAAAGTAACAGAATCACTCCAAGTTATGCTTGTGTCCTCAGCAAAGAGAGAAATTTTACCATTGATTTTTAGGTATGTAATGTCATTAATATATATTAGAAAAAGGATAGGCCCAAGAACAGAGCCCTGTGGAACTCCACTGGTAATTAATCTGCAATCAGAACCAGAACCGTTCGCTCTAACAAACTGCTGTCTATTTTCAAGATAAGATTGAAACCAGTTCGAAGGAATACCACGGATTCCATAAAAATTTAGTTTCCTTAACAAGATGTCATGACATACATAGTCAAACGCTTTAGCGTAATCACAGAAGACTGTAGCAGTGGGGAGATTGTTGTTAAGGGATGAGTAAACATCGTGAAGCAACGAGAACATGGTGTCATTTGTACACTTGTTTGGTAAAAATCCGAACTGTTCCGGGGACAGTATGCCATGTCTAAGGAGAAATGGCCTGAGGCGATTTTTTAATAACTTTTCAATGATTTTAGAGAGTACAGGCAACATAGCAATTGGACGTTAATTGCATAAGACATCCTTTTCACCTCCCTTATGAAGAGGAATAATTATTGCAGTTTTGAGGCATTCGGGAAAACACCTTTCGTGAAGGACGCATTAATTAAGGAAGCTAGGACTGAGGCTAGGACATCCAGAATTGGAAGTGGGAGGTTCAAGAAAATTCTAATTGACAGATTATCAGTGCTACAAGCTGATTTACTCTTTATGCTGCTCATTACCTGAAGAAGTTCAAGGCTGGTCACAGGGCTTAGGAAAAAACTATCAGCGACTTCGTTGGGGTTTGGAACCTTCGGCAACATGCACTAAAACAGAGTTTTATCCACAATACCGAAACAGAATATTTGCACTCGACGCGCGTTTCGCTAACCATGTTAGCATCATCAGGAGATGATTAAAAACTCAAGTTTTTATCATTGACTATGTAGTAACTAACTAACTGTTGGGTTACAAATGGAGAACACTTCCGACATTTTGTGAATATCGTCTATTTTCCTCGCCAAAAGGTTATATCTCCTGAGGAACCTGACTTTTTGATAAATTAGAAATTTTAACGTTGAGATATCTCAAATTTGGAGAGTCACACAGGGCACAAAAGAAACGTAGGTGGTTAAATTTCTCCAGCAGCAAGGTCTTGGTAGTTGCTTTATCAAGGCCAGTACATTGCATACAGAAATATCTGCGACATTCGCCACTGCAGCGCACTTTGTTATATTTGTCCTTGTCGAGAAATTCTTTGAGGCAATTGTCGCACTTGTACATAGACATTTTTTTTTGAATCATGAGTACAAAGGAAAGAAAAAAAATACGAAAGAAAACAAACACAAGTATTTTCGCGTATTGGGTGACTGGTCATGAAAATTCAAACAAAACAAAACAAAAAACCAACGGTGTGGAGCACAACAAACCCGACTGAACCGTACGACGGTCAAACCTAGAGGTGGGTAACTCGCGAGTGAGTTAACTCGAAGAGTCAACTAGTTTAAAGTATAGTCACTGAGTTGCTCGACTCGTCTTTATTTGCATGACTCTCGACTGTTTCGTATATTCGTGTTTAAACGTTTGGATCAACCGAAGCGACTGGTCAGGTAGAGATAGGCTGGGAGTCGACTCGGTGTTTTGGCTCTCTCGACTAGTTTTTATTTGCATGACTCTCGACTCTTTCGTCTTTGAACGTTTGGACCGACCGACCGACGCGACGGGTAAGGTAGAGATAGGCCGGGATTCGACTCGGTGTTTTGGCTCTCTCGACTCGTTTTTATATCCATGACTTTCGACTCTTTCGTGTGTTTCTGTTCGGACCGGTAGAGATAGGACGGTAGTCGAATCGGTGTTTTGGCTCCCAAAAATTATTTGGGTCATGGGATCATCAGATTCGAATCATTAAAATGCCCACCATTAGATTAGTTTTTCAAATTTTATTGATTAGGAAAAATAGATACATGAAAGTTAGTTTTTGATATTGGTATGAAGTATAGATATGAATATAAATAAAACATGAACATGTCGATTTAAGAATTTTCGTGTAGTCTTGATTGATGTTCTTGTTAATTTCGTAATCACTTAAGTAGATAATTAACCCTTTTCAGGCTTGATGGGAATGCTGGATTATATTAATCAATTGAGGCAAATATCTGTCAGACACTTTATTTGTGATAAAAACAATCTAATATTTTCTCTTACGGAGAAAATAAGACTTACCCAACTTTCGGCATTATAACTAAACCAACAAAATATAAATATAAACAGAACAGTTATAATCAAATAACTCATTAACAGAAGAAATCAAATCAAATCGAATAGAAAATAACCAAATGACCGAATAACTATTACTAGATTAAAAAATTAGAATTAATATTCTTTTATTCCAAATTCCAAGTGAAAGAGCGCGCTTTCGATGTACAACTCATGCGTAAATCCATTATCTTAGCTTGACGAAAGACGTTTAAATTCTGAAACCATTCGACTCTTTTTGAGTCAACTCTCCGAGTTAACTCTATATTAAGAGTCAGAGTTAATGAGTTAACTCACTGGATTGAGTCACATTGCCCAACACTAAAACACACACTGAATGAAAAAGAATCGCGGACGGCATCCGTATACCTGCCGGATGCTTTTCGCACGATATTCGTACTGGCGTGTTTGAACGTATTTGAAGATTTCTTAGCCTGCATAATATTTATAATTTAGTTTAGTAAGCCTAGAGATGTGAAGTGATTACGAAATAGACGTTGAACTATTAATTTCTCTAGTTGAATAAGATCTCGTATTATGCGACAAGACATTAGATGAATACGAAAATTAAAATTTGCAATATACTCGTGAACAAATATGCGAATGCTGACGAAAAAGAACAGGCAGAAATATGTAAGTACCTACTTACCACAGACTTTTATGAAACCGCGAATAGGGCAAAATCCATTTAACTGCATGTAATAAAAACGAAACTGCATTACGAATTAATGTTGGCAAATTAATTCGTAATGTAGTTACAAAAAGAGAAGCACAAGGAGGAAGTACTGGGTGTACTCAGTACTTCCTTCATGTTCTTTAAACATCTATGGCGCAAATATAAGAAGATGAAAATACGTTGTCGCCGCTCCATGATTTGTTTGCATTGAGTGAATACGATCTTGTTATTAGCCGTGCCGCATAAGTTCACTCTGCGTGTGAAAAGGCGCAAAACGGAGTTCGGTAAAAGCAATAAAACCGGACAGGCTAAAATTCGTGTCGTATAAAAGAGGGCTAAGCTCTATTTTTGCAGTGTTTAACGTAATTTCCAATTTTTATAGTATGAGACTATATATCTTGAAATTTTGTCAATTGTCACTTCCGCTTTAGGATCTTAGGAAAAGATTACAGTATCGTCGCATCCAATGCAAATCGGATATCGGTATAGGAAATCCAGATATCATAGATAAAAGAATATATATTTTTAAAAAAATCCAGCTGCAATATAAAATGTGAATAACTGCGGTGATAGTGAGAGCACTGTTCGCTGCGGTACTCCGGAATGAATATGCCTGGTCGTTGATATTTGCTTACACACCTGGGTTTGTGTTTCATATTAAACATGTTATTATTTTTCAGGAATCTGTATGAATACGTACGAATGCAGGATACAGGGTGGAAAATCCTATGGTTTTTGTGCTCTAGGTTTTGGAGTATGTTGTGTATGTAGGTATAGACCAGTAACAGTGTTGCCATTTTTGCCAACATGCTAAAAATAACTTACTACTTACTGTATGTTTCAATAATGCTATATTTTTGAAGGAGAAAATGTTTTGTTTTATCATTTTCGTTAACACGCACATTTAATTAAAAAAAAGAAATGATACATACTTCACTTTCCAGCTTTTGCTTGGAATATGATATATCGAGTGCTCGTATCGAATTGCCTGTTTTTATTTAATACACGGAAATACATGCAGATGCACTTATTATCAGAAGGCTGAGTAAGGAAAACAGTTTTGACTGTGTTAGTTGGGGTTATAATCCATCGCACTTTTTTTGAGATTTAACATGCAGTTTGGCAACACTGGGTTAATTTAGGTTGCTCTGGCAGCTGTCTGAATAGGCAATCCAAAAACAGTTTGCATTTTCAGTTACAACGACTTGCGATCAGGAAGTCATAAATAATCTGACATACTTCGTGAATCCCGATTTTCCCGATCTAACCAAAGGGATGTCATCTTGCTCCTTGAAAGTGAAAAAAATTGAACCAGAAGTGTCGCAAATCAGGTTCGACTTCAATCATTTTAATTTGGTAAGCTCTAAGGGTTTTAACCCTTATCTCTATTATGTTTAATAATGTCCTCAATTTAATTTTAAACACCTCAATGTGATGTCAGTAAAACTAGCGGCTCTGTGGAATATGGTTGTGTCGATTTTGCAAATTTTCATTTTTTTTTCTAAAAAAGGGGTGTCCTATAGAGTAGATTAAGCCAAAACAAAATCAGAGGATCTACCACAAATGAGCCGAAAAAAAAGCCCCCAAAATTCGAGTTTTGACACAAATTTCCAGCACCACTTCACAAAGGCACTAGAATTATAGGCAATACATACCTGAAAATCAATTCACGGGTTAGAATATTAACTACGCAAATGTCGCGTAGAACGAGAGACTTCCATTTTGTCCCGATCCGAACTGAACGCGACTTATAGCCCCATTAAATAAAATAATATTTTATTCTCCTCCTTGTTACTGTCATTTGTCACATTAGCCAAAACTTCAATTTTTCAGAAGGGACACGGTTGCCATATTTATTCTTAGCACGTTTACTGTAGTTTCGTTATAGGAAAATGAAAAAAATGGTGCACAATGAGTGTCTCTACTCTTTCTTTTATTTAAGTGAATGAATGCAATTGCACACCACTGATTTTACGAATGGATTAGTAATCCATTCGTAGAATCAGTGTGCATCTTCCCTGCCCTATTTCAAAGGATATGAGATCTTGAAGGTACACCTACAGAAAATCTTGAAAGCTAGCCTTATCCTAGGACATATACCACTAGCTTTGAGGGAGGCAAATGTGATATTAATACCTAAGACCGGTCGACGCCCTGATGACGAAGCAAAATCATACTGCCCCATCAGTCTGACCTAGTTTCTCCTCAAAACAATGGAGAAAGCAATCGATCAATACATAAGAAGCGAAACTCAAACGAGAACACCGCTCCCTTCATCTTAGGCAGTTCGCTTACCAAGCAGGCAAATCCACATTAAGTGCACTGCACTGTCGAATGCAAAGAAATTGCATTTATTTTGCATTGAGCATTTGATAATACCTCACATCAGTCCATCAGAAAAGCACTTCAAGAGTGGGAAGTTGAGCTCCCACTCATAAGATGAACAGAAACAATGCTAAAGCCCCGCTTCGTAAGAGCAGAAATAAAGGGAGCATCAACAACCGTCAGCGTAGTAAAAGGGTGCCCTCATGAAGGTGTTCTCTCCCCCCTCCCCCCTACTGTGGACACTAGTAGTGGATAAAATCCTTACCACTCTGAGTAGAACTGGATTTATAGTTCTAGGCTACGCCAGACAACCTCGTAGTAATAATAAATTGCGAACATAAAGGCGGCATTTTGCATGACTCTCTCTAAATAGGAAAACCATTCTTGTCACGTTTACAGAAAGGAGGAAGCTAGAACTGAGAGCGCCAATCCTACACGGAACACAGTTACTTTTTTCCACCGAGGTAAAATATTTAGGGGTCACACTGTACCGTAAACTTACCTGGAACAAACATCTAGAAAGCACCATCATTAAAGCCACAGCGACAATCTGGATATGCCTCAAACTAGTTGGCTAGACATGAGGCCCAACCCCAAAAAAGGTATATTGGATCGACCAAACAATAATAAAGCCCATGGTCACCTCGCTGGTATGGTGGCCAAAAACCCAACAGGTCACCGCTCGGACCAAACTTAATGAACCGCAAAGGCCTGGGAATAACAGGGGCAATGTCAACGTGCCCTACCTCAGCCTTAGAGGTATTGCGGGACATGCCTCCTCTTCATCTCAGTGTGAAGAGGGAGGCGATAATCAGTGCTCACATGCTATTCCAAATAGGCAAATTCAAGCCTGGAGATTTGACTGGTCACCTGCGCATCTTTGAAGAATGGAAAATGCCAGCAAACCAAGTGACCAAATGACGGTCATGCTGTACTAGATGTCCCGTACGCAGTGGTTATTGATGACCGCCAATCATGAGAGAGTAAAAAACTACCTCAGGCCGATAACGCATCGCTGTGGTACACAGATGGTTCAAAACTAGCGAAAGGAGCAGGATTGGACATTTCAGGTTCAAACTGTAAGCGTTCCAAACCGCTAGACAAATATATAACCATCTTCCAAGCGGAAGTGCTTGCCATAAATATATGTGCAGAAGAGTGTGTCACACAACGACTTCACAGAAATAACATCTACATATTTTCAGACAGCCAGGCAGTTTTAAAAGCTTTCAAGTACGTGTCAAAACTAGTCTGGGAATGTAAGCAAACCCCAAAACTAGCAAAACGCAACCAGGTAACTTTAATGTGGGTTCCTGGCCATAGAAGCATAGAGGGCAACGAAAAAGCAGACTGCCTTGCGAAAGAAGGACTGGAACACAAGAGCCATATCACCGAAGAACTAAAGAAATGGGAAATGACCAACAGGACTAAGACAAGTGAAAAGATTTATCACCATCTCTGCGAAAAGAGCAGAACAGCTCATAAACATGAATGGAGCAGATATCAGAACTGTCGCTGGACTGCTCACCGGACATTGTCCGGTAAAATACCACCTAAAGGCAATAGACAACGCAGAAGACGACTAATGCAGATTTTGCAATAATGCAACTGAAACTGCAGAACATCTACTCTGCCAATGTCCAACACCACTTTGCTCAAGTATCTTGAAGGAGTACAGCTATAACCTCAAGAAGTGAGTCAATCTCCCAAGAAAATAGCTTCGGCGGGCGGCTGAAACTAGCCGAAACGACTCCCTAGCAATCTACAAAGAAAAAAATCATTTACAAAGTTCGCAAGTAAATAAAATACTTTGTTTTTGGGGAAACACCAGCGCATTCTGCAGGACCACACTTCTTAAAATTTTGGCACCGCAACCAAAGCTCGCCTGCTTTTGACTCTGATGAATACAGGCTATTACAATAAATATATGTAGTGTCTTCTTCATCATCTTCAACCCTAGCAACTGGGTCTTTCCATTCATCTTTTTCGTCCTACAAGTTGACATTATAACTTTGTTACCTTTTGCGCGTCGCTCCAAGACTACACGATTCCCTTCTTCTTTCACCTTAAGTTTTTCGAAGGTTGGTGTTGATGGAGAATGACAGTCCTCTGTCTTCTGTACTTCGTGCGTTTAAAAGATGTGGATACCTTTGGTATTGACAATATACTTTCCAGGAAAATTCGGCTGTTTCTGCTTCATTTGGAGTTGGGGAATTTGATGGTCCAGGTATTTCCGTTATCTTAACGCACTGCGTTCATAGGTGCTTCAACGAAAAGCTTTCCTACTTGGAAGGAAGTTAGGGTTCGGCCTGGATTATTCTTCAGCCACTTTGTAATTCCCTGAGGTGGATAATGGGTCGAAAAATGACCCACCCAGGAATTGTAACCGATGCGTGCAGTGTGGGGGAAAGCAAATCATTAGGACATCATTTTCTTTAGCCATCGTAATAACTTATCTTATAATTGTTTATGGCTAACATGACCGTCAAGTAGACGAGACTTTTATTATTTTGGGATGAGTATGTAAACTTTATAAAATGTTTAAGTCACATACAAAAAAAGGTCACCCAGTCCGATTTTTGATACAAGCCCAATGTCACAACTGGCGCATCATCAATTAACGCTAGTTTCCACGTTTTTCTTGACAAAATTAGAGCTGGTGATACAAAATTGCCTATTGGATTCATGGCACAAACTACAGTAGAATACGTCCTCCGTTTCGCACTTGTTCTTCCTTTCGTAATCATTATTTTTTGTGAATGTTGACGTTGAACCCTGGAAAGCGCTGATTCGTCTGCATTAGGGATACGGTCAAATGTCATGTTATTTATAGTTTCTTCCAGTATATTAAAAAAAATTCTGAACTTGTGGCCTATTGAAACCCTGTGCACGAACCGCTGATGTAGCTTCAGGAGTTCTATATAAGTGAAATATCTGGTTTACGTGCCCTAAACCACAGAAACCAATCCCAGTCAGCAATTTATTTAATTTTATTGATTCTGTGCGGGTCCATCCATTTGTTTACCTGTACTAAGCCAACTTAGGCTTATTGCATCTTATCAAAAATTATGGCTCTGCTGAGGGCAGGGATAATAAACAATTCCGTTTGGGTATTTGGAGCACCGTTGCCATATCTGAAAGTGTCAAAATGATCGATATGTCATTTTACCCTGGTATGTCATTTGCGTTTTAAGATCCTTTACAGGTGTAGGCGACTATGTGAAAATCGGCCTCTCCTATTGGTCGATCCATCTCGTATTATAATATGTCTTCGTGAGGCAATAGGTTTGTCGCAAGATCTCTTGTGGTCGAGAGGTTTAGACGGTTAGGTCTCACTTCGACGGCCCGGGTTCAAACCCCGTTGCTTTTTTTATATATTTTTTTAAATATTATGTTTCTAAACAGTTTTTCTTGATTTTGGATATGTCTTGGGTTAGTTTAGGTTAGCACTTGGTTAGTTTATTTTTCTTGAGCCCCGTAGCGAGCGGAGGGCCATGCGGATCGACCAATAGGAGAGACCGATTTGCACATAGTCGCTTACGCCTGTAAAGGATCTTAAAACCCATGCCAATTTGGGCCAGCTTCCCTTACCCTATAGGTAGGGATGCACGATATTTTCCGATACATCGAAAATATCGATATATCGACACTTAAATATCGATATTTTGGCATCGATGGATTTTAAGTCGATATTATCGTACATCGATATATGTGACAACGATATACGATATATCATCGATATATCGATGGATACACCACAACGCGATACTTACGCGCAATGGCGCAATTACTCAGTTTACGCTTCGTCTTTTTTCCATCTATGACTATGACGTAACACGAACGAGAGATCGATTGTGCTCTCGTCAATTTCCAAGAATACAGTCATAGATAAATATATATAAGGGCGAAAATACAGTGGCTTTAAGGCACAATTTGGCATTGTTTTCCTCTAGTTTTTTTACACACTTGTTCTGTTATTAATTTTTTTTTACACATTAATTTATGTTTTACAAGTGCATTTAATTAAAAGTAGCTATATTGACGAATTTATTAGTGTATTAATTAAAACAAACATTCTAAGAACGCCATTGTGAAACAAACAGCTTTCAGATCTATGTGCCACATCTTGATAAATGGTTTTCGCGAATAGCTCTCACCATTCACAACTTAAAAAGACCATGCCAGCTTAGTTGAGGTAAAACATCAAATATGTCGCAACTGTATTCGCAGATTCATTTATCGGGCGGTTCCTCTGCCTCACCCTCAGAATATTTATATTTTACTTTTATATACCTACTTGTTATCGTTCAAACTCGGGCAGTACGAGTAATTTGTCAAGTCAAGTTGGATTAAATATTTATTATTTACAAGATATATGTATATGATAGATGTTAATTATGATATTATGTAGAATGTAGAAAGCTTAAATATATATAATATTTTTTACGATATATCGATGTAATTTGTTCGATATTTTCGATGTATCGATGGTTAAGAAGCGATATTTTTTACATATCGATGTTTAAGTATTCGATACATCGATATTCGATATATCGATGTTTTTGAAATTTTGTGCATCCCTACCTATAGGACACCCCTTTTCTAGTGAAATAAGAAAATTTGCAAAATCGACACAACCTATATGTCACCAGACCCAAACTAGTGCCAAAGGAAGCCAGCTTCAAAATTATAGTAATAAAATAATCCCACCTTGATTATGATGTTAATTTTGGTTAGCAATAGTTTGCTTTAATTTATACAGAAAACAGACTAAATCAAATGGTGGTTCTGTTTTGAAGCTAGCTTTACCATCATCTTAATTTGAAGTTAATATTCAGAGTAATCAGAGTTTAATAATTTTCAATATCTTTCCAACCGCGAAGGTCCATTCATACCAATTCAAATTAAGTATGTAATTTTAAGGGACAACCCAACCGAAAAACAGGAGTTTGTGAAGAAGATATTTTTTTGATAAGTATGGAAAATTCGACAAAAGAATTTACAATTTGCGGATTAAACAGTGGACAACATGGTAATAAGACTAACTGAACCATACTATTGTATATTATTTGTCGAGGTTAAATCTAATTTTTGATTTACTTAACTATACCTCTTGAGGTACCTACTTAAGAATCTAATCAGTGCTTCTTTTCAAAAAAACAGTTCTAAAACGGAGTTTTATCCATAATACCGAAACAGAATTATTGCAATTCGCTAACCATGTTAGCATCATCAGGGGATGATTAAAATAGTTTTAATCATCTCCTGATGGCGTTTTTGTATAATATACATGAATACAGTGTTAACTTCGTTTTTATTGAATATTATTGGTTGGCATAAATCATACACGGTCTGAGTGTACCTAGGAATAATATACGCGGTTACACTGCAGATCGCGACGCAATATGTCTGCATGTCTCTACGTTCTAGCAACATTTCTATAAGGTCTCGGTTGTAGTAGGCAGAGTGCTTGCCTCTGACATTCCGGCGCTGCGGGTTCGATTCCCGTCGGTCACGATAGATGTTGTGTTTATTGTTTTTTTGAATTTGCCGTTTTTTCTTAATTTTGGGTTAGTTTTGGTTAGTACTTGGTTAGTTCTTGTTGATTGAGCCCCAGTAGCGAGCGCAGCGAGCGGAGGGCCATGCAAAGCCATGATAATACCTAGCAATGTGAAAGCCAAAGGGGAATCCGTGTCGCTAGCCGCCAATAACAAATTTAAAAAAGTTACTTTATCGAAAAAAAAAATTGTGTGTCATCGTAATAATTTTAATAAACTTGAAGAAACATAAAGAAAGGGCGAAAAAAATGCACGGAGAAGTTTCGTACCGTCTAAAAATTTTCTAACAAAAAAAAAAGTTAAAATTTATTTCGAGTGATCCTCCTTCTTCGAAAAAAGGCGCGTAGGAGTTTCGTGCCTTCTCTATGGAATAAAGGCAGTGTTGCCGATTGTCACATAATTATCAGATTTTAACATAATTTTGCCAGCAGTCTGATACAAAATTTGAAGATGGCATAATTATCAATTTTAACATAATTTTAACAGACAATTTATTCTGCCAATAATATAATTTGATATTTAATACAGTGGCTTTATACAAAAAGGCTTTGTAAGATTTAAAATATTTAAATGGCCCCCATCTCGTATAAATATTCCCTAACTGTATGCGTAGCTTTTATTACTTGAAAATAGAGGGAGGCAGTCGAAAACCACCGATACAGTAGTTCTATACAAGATAGAGCCACTGTAACCACCGATTCGAGTGGGAGACATCTAAAGGTGCGCATCCACTAAGCGCGCAAAACGTTTGCGATTGTTTGCAAACTCAATGTTTGTTGGAGAGGTTTATCGCGCGTATTAGCAAATGTTTGTATCATTTGGTCGTGTTCCGAGCGGTGTCGGAACATCAATTTGATTTGCCGTTTGTGTGTGCGCTTTGCTTTTTTGGGTATCTACAGTTATTTGCGAATAATTGGCTGGTGGAGACGATTGTCAATAATAGAACTGCAAACAGTTGCAAACGTTTGCTCGCAATGATTTTTTGGTGGATACGCACCTTAAAAGATGAACCTTTACCTATTCAGTGACTTTAAGATCGCCTACAGTCAATACCTTAGGAAGTATTGCGGCAGGCTATAGTGCCTTTAAACCAATGTAAGATCACCAAAGCCACTGTAAGATCGCCTTGTTTTCGGCGCCATCTCTTTGTTCATGGCGTAAGTGGGGGTAAAATTTTAAGCTTTTAATAAACGGCGAATCGCAAACCTTTTTTTGGAAGTATCCGAGTACTGGGCTTGTGAGCGCATCATAAATACATTTCTGAATAATAGATGTCTTTATGGTCCAAAGAATCGCTTGCAGCGGGTTTCGTGGTGCAGTGGTTAGATGCTGTGTTTGTGACACGGCGGTCCGGGTTCGAATTCAACGGCAAGACCTGTTTTTTGCATGAAGTGAAAAAAATACAGATGTAAACATTGTGATGCGCGCGCAAGCCCAGGACTCGTTTGGCGGGAGGACTCGGCGGATGGTTCCAAAATAGCGAACCTCATGGCGAATCGGAAGATATATTTTGCTGGTCCCGCCATCTTCAGATTCTAACATAATCTACATCAAAATCTGATAATTTTGGCTTAGCTATCACATAATTTCATTTCATGCCAGCGGCAACACTGAATAAAGGGAAAAAAGTTACGGCTGAAATATAGACTCGCGGATGCTGTGACAGTATCGCTACATTCCATGCGTGCGCGCGCACCTGCGCGTCATGTCTTCGTGATGCAACCAATCGTTTGTATGTGCCCTGGTGGTCTAGGGGATTGCATGATTAGCCTTCACTTCGGCGACTCGAGTTCAAACTCCATCGGTGTTTTAAATTTTTTTTTAAGGTTATATTTCTAAACTGTTTTTTTCTTGTTTTTGGGTATGTCTTGGGTTAGATTGGGTTAGCACCTGGTTAGTTTCCTTTCCTTGAGCCCCCGTAGCGAGCGGTAGCGAGCGGAGGGCCATTCGAAAAGTGAAATATGGCATGGAATGTAGCGATACTGTCACAGCATCCGCGAGTGAAATATAGACTTCGGAATCTATACACGTGAGTAGTGCACTGTAATCACGTATATTATAACTATGAATACTCGGTTGTTGTATGATTAACAGGAGGTAATCAAAAATACTCGCAGGCGGGACTGCACTGTAAACGTGTATATTATGGAAC
>MU187165.1:64643-100802 GCA_016904865.1 Pissodes strobi
AAATACTCGCAGGCGGGACTGCACTGTAAACGTGTATATTATGGAACACGCCTCCTGATGATGCTAACATCATAACATGGTTAGCGAAGTGCAATAATTCTGTTTTGTTATTGTCGATAAAACTCCGTTTTGGTGCATTTTGCCGAAGGTTTTAAACCCCAACGTAGTTAAAACAACATAGGTAAAAAATCAGTAACCTCTCTGAAATTGGATGTTTTTTCTATTGACAATTTAAATTTTTAGTGTATTTTGATGTAGAAAATATTGAAGATGTAAAAATTGAAATGACATTGAGTAAAAAGGCAGTTTCAAGGTTCTGGGAGGTAATAATCACTCAAATTCCATTTACCGAAAGCTCCCCACCTGGATGTTTACAATATTTTACAGGTAGTTTCAATATCTATTTTTTTTAACTTAACAATGCGAAAGTTAGGTAGTTAGGATTACTACTAATGCATTTTTGAATACTTACATAGATATCTTTAGAATGATAGAATGTTACATGATTGTTTGATAAAAAAGTATGTGTGCTTTTTAGGTAGTACTGGCATAATTCAAACTATGAATTTCGCAGATAACGGAAGACATTTAGCAAATCAAGACTACAGTATCTGCATTAGGCAAGAAGAAGATATGTGCGGCATAGCTTACGAACCGTGTCATGAAAATGCTTTTAGGATCGCACCTAATACAGAAGGTAACTCTCCATTTAAATTCGATCACTCGAATAACTAATATCACAAGATGGGTCTGATCACCGTAACCACACATAGCCAGTATGTTACACCACGGATTTGAACAATTTTCGATTTAGTTCGTTATTGTTATTAATGTTGTTACGTTTTTCAGCGGGTTCTGACAAAATCACAACTTTCACTCATTTAAAATAATACTCTCTTTATTCTTTATCACTCTATACACGTGATCTGCCCGAATACATCGCGAATACTCCGGACGAAGCGAAGCCTCCTCTATATTATCGACCAGGGCTGCACGCATCAGGAAAATACCACAGTTCCCGAATGTTCTCGGCCGGCGACGACCGATACGGGAAAACATAAACGCGACGAGGCTAGTTCTATAGGGTAGCACAAAAACATTCGAACAGTCTTTAGCCGTGACAATATGAACTTGAACTCCCTTACAAAAAGGTGGCTGCTACAAGGTAATTTGCCAGTACGGACACCGTCCAGGCTTAGCTAGAGCTACGATGACTGTCGTAGATAGGTTACACCCTTGTTGGATCGGAAGCCCTATACGGTAGAAACCCCAGTATGGCGAGTATATACCCCTGGGGATTCCAACTTTCGCACTTCTCCTAAAACTTCTGAAAGCTCAGTTAAAAATGGTCCCACGGGAACATGGTACAATGTGTCATCTCGTGTTTGTATGTTTATCCAATTAGACTCCTTGGTCTATTGTACTTGGCCCATCTCCTGGTCCCTGGGTCGTCTGGGTGATAGTTAATCACTTCCCTCAATTCTTCGTCAGCATGGTTTTCTGCCTTTAGGAATACGGGCCTGGCCTTTTCGACTATAAAGTCTGGTAAAGGCTGCCACTGTAGGTCTCGTTGCAGGTCAGCATTCCGGACGAACCAACGTGCGTCGACTGCTTTTCTGATTAGTACGTTCTCAGTACTCGTTAGCAATTTAATGCTTGATTTCGCTGCGTATCCCCAGGCTGTTGAGCCATACATCAGTTGACTTCTCGCTATCGACTTGATCATGATGAATTTGGTCTTCAATGCGATTTTGCTATTCCTCGCGATCAGGGGGTTTAGCATGGCCATTGCTCTTTTCGTTTTGTCCTTAGCAGCTCGGATGTGCCTTTTCCATGTTAGGCCACGGTCCAGGTGTACTCCGAGGTACTTGACTTCGTCGCTCCAAGGAATATTGATGTTATTGATCCTTATTTGTGGTCCTGCAGCCTTTCTCCTTCTCTGAAGGAGTATGGTTTGCGTTTTCCTCTCGTTAACTTTGATCTTCCAATCAGTTATTTCATCTGTGGCTCTTTGCAGCACAGTGCTTATCCTCGCGGTGTTGTTATGGGTGTATTGTATCATTGTATCGTCAGCATACAATGATACCTGCACATCTTCGATCGGTGGTATATCATAGGTGAATACTGAATAGATGGCCGGTCCAAGGGCTGAGCCCTGCGGTACTCCTGCGTCAAGCATTCTAGGCCCAGATGTCTTGTCCTTCACTCTCACGTGGAATCTTCTGTTAGTCAGGTAGCTCTTGATGATCTTGATCATTCTAGGAGAGTAGCCTCCTACAATCATCTTGTAGTACAGCCCCTGATGCCATACTCTGTCGAACGCTCTTTCTACGTCTAGAAACATCGCCCCTGTCGCTTTCCCGCAGTTGAATCGCTTGGTGATGTGTTCTACTGCCTTGAGCAGTAGTAAGTCTGATGAGTGTCCTACCCTGAATCCATACTGGATGCTTGGGATTGTGTCCTGCTCTGTTGATTCATTATTGAGTCTTCTTAGTATGATCCTTTCCGCCACCTTGCTAACAGCTGAGAGGAGGCTGATAGGCCTGTAAATTTGCAGGATTGGTCTTATCCTTACCCGGTTTGGGTATCACTATCACCTCAGCCTCCTTCCACCTGTCTGGGAAGTGTCCGAGTCCCATCATCGCGTTGATGATGTTGACGGTTGCTGTTATGGCCTTCCTCGGTAGCTTTTTGAGCATTTTGTGTGTTATTTTGTCTTCTCCTGTTGTTTTCTTAGTTTTCAGCCTCTTTATGATGCCCGCAACCTCAGCTGGTGAGGTCGGAACATCACACCTAGGCTGAATTTGTCTCTGCTCGTGGCGCATGACTGTTTCCTGTACGTCCTAGCGGTGGTCTTCATCCTCGTCAGGATGTTGGTTTAGCCTGCCTTGGTTCTGCACGGTTTCGACGAGTAGTTCCGCCTTGTCCACGTCTGCATAGACCAGGCCTCCTGCCCCGCTTAAGGGCGGGATAAGAGTCCTGGTATTGCGGAGTGCCCTCTGCATCTGCCAGGCTGTGTTCTCGGGGGTCAGATCCCTGAGCTTGCGTTGCCAGGATTCGTCTCTATGCTCTTTGAGCATTTCTTTCAGAGCGCCGCTGTGCTGGTTCAGCGTGACTCTGTCGTTGTCTAGAGCAGCGTATCGTTGCAATAATTGAACAAACCCTAAGCGACTTATCTAGCGTGTGTGCAAGTGCCAGCAAGTGTCAGCTCCACCTGCCCCCACCACGCCGAGCGATTTGGATATTCTGAGCGAGCTGCACGATCGTCAAAAAAGGATTAATAACGTTATGATTTTCAATCTTGACCTGCAAAATGGGAGGACTGAAGCTGCCCAGGTTAAGGATCTTCTAACTGATTTGTGCGGGAGTACTGTCAACGTGATGGCGGCTACTAGAATCGGCAAGCCGAATCGTAATGGTCATAAGGCTATTAAGGACGTCCTTGGTAGCCCTGACGAGGTAAAACTCGTTCTGAAGAACAAGATGAAACCGACTAAATCAGGGAAAATTTTCATTGAGGCAGATATGACCCACAGGCAGCGTAGTGACTTCGAAGCAGCTAAACTTAAAGCGCCGTAGGGAGAATGGCGAGAACAACCTGTGCATAAGGTATATTAGTGGCTCACATAGAGTTGTTACAAAAAACTAAATTCGTCTTTTCTACGTGATTGTGATGCTGCTAAGTTGAACTGTTTTTATCAGAAGGTTCGTGGCTTAAACACTAAAATTGAGACTTTTCTGCTTGCTGTGACTGCCCGTGATTTCGATATCGTGTGCATCACTGAGACGTGGATAAGAACAGACGTTTCCAGAACGGAACTTTTTCGTAATAGTTATAATGTCTATCGGTCTGACCGTAGATTCGATGCTGTTGGCGGTACACGGGGCGGTGGTGTTCTTATTGGAGTAACTGGGGATATTATGTCTGAAAGGATCGATTTAACTAATTTCTGTAATAACATTGCACCTTTAATCGATATTGTTTGTTGTAAAATTAGTTTTAAGTTTCAGCTATTATATGTTTTTGTATTGTATATCCCGCCAACGATCGCACTCGACAGTTTTGAACAGTTTCTGGATCAATTCACCTTGCTAACTGAAATTTTTCAAAACAATCTCATACCTTCCGAGGCGTCTTGGTGGTCAGAGGCCTATTGCTGTAAACAATTTCGCTGACTCTTTTAACCTTGCTCAGTACAATAAAATATTTAATCATAACAACCGAATTTTAGATCTTGTAATGTCGAATTTCAATTGTACTGTTGCTCGTAGCGACGTGCCTTTTGTTACAGAGGACTTGCATTATCCGTCACTGGAAATTGGCTTTCCTTTCTTGTGTCAGCCTTCAGCGTATTCAAAACTTTGGAATTAACAAGGACTCGCCTGCGGCGTACAACTTTAGGAGGGCTGATTATCATGTATTGTATAACTTGATTCTTGAAGCCGACTGGTCACCTGTGTATTCGTCGCTCGACGTTAACGACGCATGTGCAGTCCACTTAAGCAGAAGCGACGACGAAGATTTCCGGTTTATTACTCCCGAGAGCTTATTAATAATATATATAGGAAGGAAAAGGCCCTTAGAAACTTTAAAAAGTAGAAATCGGCTCTTTATCAAACAAATTTCCACTCTCTTAGAGGTTTAATAAAAAAGCAAATACGTAACGATTATAAAACATATGTGTTAAACTCTGAGAGAAATATTTGTAACGACCCATCTAATTTCTGGGCTTTTATTGGTGGTAAAAAAAGTCAATCTAGAATTCCCGGAATAATGAGGCTGCCAGATAATACTGTTGTTGGGGATCCATAGGCCATAGTCGATGCCTTTGCCTCGTTCTTTGTCAGTACTTTTATAGCTTCTGTTGACGTGGTACGCCCCTTATCTCTTTGTAACTTGCCAGATATTGATATCTCTAAGGTTGAGACCTCCCAAGTAATTGCAGCTGGTAAAAGGCTTAAAAATAAGCTGACATCTGGTGTGGATGGTATTCCTAGTTTCTTGGTCAGTGATTGCACTGGTGTCCTGGCTGATCCTCTTACCAGCATTTTTAACTTAATCTTGTCGACAGAGCAATTCCCCAATATATGGAAGACAGCTAGAATATCACCCATATTAATGTCTGGGGACCCTGATCAAGTAGGCAATTACAGACCGATCTCAATACTTCGCAATTTCTCAAAAATATTTGAAATTATCTTGCACCAGTCCTTGTTTAACCACGCCAAAGGTCTTATCTCTATTGGCCAGCATGGGTTTTTTAGTGGGCGGTCATGTGTTACAGATTTGTCGTGTCTAGCGGCCCATATCTGCGAATCTATTGACACATACTCAAGTTGATGTTATTTACACAGACTTTCAAAAGGCGTTTGACCGAATAGATCATTATATCTTGTTGAATAAGTTGAATCAGTATGGGCTCTCAGATAGGCTAATTAATTTGTTTCGCTCATATTTGCTTAATAGATGTCAGTTTGTTGAGTTTGAAGGCTTTGAATCAGAAAAATTTAATGCCACTTCAGGGGTACCTCAGGGTTCCAACCTGGGTCCCCTCTTGTTCATATTGTTCATCAATGACTTAGTTGCCTTAATCAAATGTCGTAATCTGGCTTACGCTGATGACTTAAAGCTATATCTTAGGATCAATACTTTAATGGATTGCTCATTTCTTCAGAGTTGTTTGAATGACCTAGAAGTTTGGTGTGTTGAGAATAGGCTGGGACTGAATGCGGCTAAATGTAGTGTGCTTAGTTATTTCTGATCAGGGTCCCCTATCATCTACAACTATTTCACTGACGGTACCGTTTTGAATAGACTTGACCAGATTACTGACCTTGGCATTACCTTTGACACCGAATTTAGTTTTATACCCCATATTAGCAACATGGCTTATAGGTTGGATGGTACATTACATATCCAGTTAGAGGGTGTAACCATCGTCTACTCTTGGACCGTTTTAATCTAGTACCAGTTCAGTTAAGAAGAAATATATTTCTAATAAAATGTTTATATGGTATACTTAATGGTCTGATTGATAGTCCTGTGCTTCTTTCTAGCCTTTCGTTCCTGGTCCCCAGACTTAATAATAGACATCATCAGGCCTTCTTTCTGCCTACACCTCGCTCTAATATATTGTTTAGATCGCCCCTATATGCAATGTGCTCCCTGTTTAATAAAAGCTGTCATTTGAGCGATATAAATGATTCCTCTGTTTGTGCGATCGTTGGTGCAGTGATTGATCGGTATTATCAGAATTGGAATTAATATCACAAACTAGATTTATTTTCATTTGTTACTTATTGTTTTTTTTTTATTATTATTAAGTACCTATTAGGTATTATTATTTAATTTAATAATTTAATTTTTTTCCCATGCATGACCTGATTGTACTGTTTATTTATCAATTTCCTGTTATTGGGCAATACGCCTGAAATAAAGGCTTATTATTATTATTATTATTATTATTATTATTATTATGAATATGCTGGCGGAACGCATATACAGTAACAACACCCGTGCTAGCTATACGCCGACTGTAATATAAATGTTTATTAAATATACATGCTTTTCGTGCGTTTGGTTACTTTTGGTTAGAGTTTTTGTTGGTTGTGCCTTCGCAGCGAGTAAATCCTTCGCTCGCTCCGGGGGCGCATTTAACAAAAACTAAACAAAACTAGCCCAACGCATGAATATTTATATTACAGTCGTCCTATGGCGTATAGCTAGCACGGGTGCTATTATACTATATATGTTGCCGGGACATTGTACTGTATTTGCATTTAGCGTCAAGGGCAGAAGAACTTTTCGGATAAGTACGTTCGGACCAAAGACATATTTTTTATATCTTTAGTTCGGACCAAATAATACGGTCTTTGTGTTTCGGGACATTTATGCTCAAGTGTTTAGGAAATTTTACGTTCGGGCTAAATACGGTATCAGCGCTTCGGGATATCTACGTTCGCGACGATTGCGGAAAAGTCGTTCCTCGATATGTTCAGGATCCTTTACCAAAATGCGCCAACACTGGCTGGCGGTTTGGTTTTAAGGAAGAACTGATCATCTTTGTTAAGAATATATTCCGTTTAGACAATATTTTGACAAATTTGTTGGTTTGGTGTACCGAATATTTGTTCCTGGAAAAGTGTGAACATTTTCGTGACATGGTTTGTCTGAGAGCTGGTAATTTATCTGTCACCAAAACTACCAATAATAAACGTTCGTTGCGGCGGTAACCACCTCATTTAGGAGGGCAATTTAAAAAATACGTTTGCTGAATTATAATAATTACAAGATCAATCGACTTACCTGTAAGGAAGATCGATCGGAATTATCCGAGTATCTCCGCCGTCCTTCATTACACTTTGTAGTATACAATTTTATCCCAACCGGTACAAGTTTTAAAGAAGTTATCAAAAAACATGATGATTCAGCCGTCCCAGGCTCGGGCGCTCGAGCTCGTCGCCCTGTTGTGTCATTACAATTTTGGTTCCTATGAGATTTTTGATTACATCGCATTTGGGGATGAAGGGAGAAGGTAAGGACTGGGTAGGTTTGTAATGAAGGACGGCGGAGATGCTCGGATAATTCCGATCGATCTTCCTTACAGGTAAGTCGATTGATCTTGTAATTATCCTTCGCATCTCCGCCGTCCTTCATTACACTTTGTAGCTGTTTAAAGTATTTGCGATGTAATCTACATTAACTGAAAATTGCGATTTTCTGTAGTTTTAGATTTGCAAGGCCCATTTTATGAACTAAAATCCAAATTCCAAATAGACATTAGATTTAATAGTATACATATGTTAACGCTTAACTGATATTAATTTATTTGTTAACTTATTTTTAATACTATACCAATATTCTTATGGAATATGATAATGAGTTGGTAAGTAAGTTACTTAATATTTATATGATTGCTTAGAAATTATGGTTCAATAAACAAAATGCAAATTCAGTGGATTACCCGCGATAGGTTTGTTATAGAATTTTGAGAATACTTTTGATTTTTCTATGCAGCCAGGTGTCTTTTGAGTGGTTTGTAATGTAACTTCCATTCTTGAGCCGCTGAAGTTGCCACGTGTCGCGTGCTGCGTGCCCCAAAGATTTCCGTGTTATACGGCTGGCTTTTAGTATTGGCTTGACTCATCTGCTAATGGTTTGACTGCTGGATGGGTGATAGGGCTTTTTGTGAGTTTAAATTTTCTTTGGTTTTGTTATTTATGGTATCGATTGCATCTGCAAAGGCAACGATCTATTAGCATATTTATCGTATCTATGAATGCTGTAATTTCTGCTTTTGAACAGAAAAATAGGTATGTTCACTACCTGCAACTGCAATTGCAGCGAGTGGAGGGTACGATCGATTGTATCTGCTAATACAACGACCTATTCACCTTTTATTGACTGGTAGCACCCTTTTTCCTTTTGTGGTTCAGGTTGATTAATAAAATAAGGTAATAACAAATTTCTTTCTTTTTTTTTATCCAAATTAGAGAAAGTGCAGATTTGTGTGAATTCATGGTAAAGTAGGATGACCCTGAAGAGAATTGAAGGTTAGGAACTGAATAATAAGTTTATGGTTATTGTTATATATATTCCCACATTTATTGTAAATATTTCCGTATTGTTTAAGGGTGCTATCTGTCAATGAAGAAATATTCACTTTTATCGTTTCATTAGGTACACTTTGTTGTAGAAAAGCTCCCTGTTTCCATAGAATTACGCCTAGACTCTAGATCAGCTTCCTTATTGTCTTTTGATTTATGAAGCGTAAATATTGATGCTTTTGCCTTCACATCATTTCGAAATAGCTTTTGTTATACTATTTAATTTATTGAATCGTACACTGTCCATTTTGTTTATGCACGATATGGCCGTTGCATTATCAATTTAGAGAATAGGGCAGTTTGAGAAGGGTTTATTATTATTATTTTTTTCGAAGCATTTGAAGCCGAAAAAGGCTGTTTTAAGTTTAGGATGTTTATGTGAACGCCACAGTCTTTTCCGTTCCAAAAAAACCGTTGTGATTTTTCCCATTACAGAAAACGCCCCAATCGGTTCGTGAGTCATCAGAAAATATTTCTAAAGAAAATTTATGTTGAGAAAAACCTTGAACAGACATCATTAAGTTTTTTAACCATCAATTCAAATCTTCCATTGTGAAAGTTATCTTAATCTTTGAGCATAGATGAATATAGCTAACGCAATAGATAAACCATGAGATAGGACGATTTAGAACTGACGGTCATGCGAAAACTCCCCAGCTTCTTGTAATATCTTGGCTGTTAAACGGGCGAGACACAAGCAATGTTGCCGACTTGTGCGGCTGACTGTGAATCACCATATATTTGTATAAATAGAAATAATACATGGAATATGGACAGTGACCGTGACTATTGCCATTACAGAATATCAGAAAAAGAATAATATAGTTTTTCCTTTAATATAAATTCTTAATTATATTTACAGATGAATGTGAACTAATAACTAATTTAAATATACATAACTTAAGTACATAGTGTCACACCATATTACCATATATATTTGTATAAATAGAAATAATACCTATATGGAGAGACTGACTATTGCCAAAGATTACAGAATAATCACTCATTCTGCAATCTGAGGGCAAAAAATACATCCATTGGTTATTTTGGTTGAAATTAAAATATAAAATAGTGGAAAATAAACCTCCGGTCAGCCCTTGCTGTAACAGTTTGCGCAAGATAAAAAGACGATGTGTAATTAAATATTGTTAAGGCTGATTGTAACCCATGAATTAATTATTCGCATCTAAGGTTTTTGACTTTTTGACTAAATTTCTTCTTTTCATATCCTTGCAAAACTTATATAAATTGGTTATAATCATATGGGACATAAAAAAATCCCTATGTTCATAGCATAAATTGTTATCTTTTTTGCCTAACTATAATGCATTCAAAGACATTATTTGATTTTTTATTTTGTACATAACATACGCTTGATGTCTGTAAATAGCAAAATATTTTTTGAACTCAATCATTGATTTATAAACAACTTTTTCTAGTTCTTTCGCCGGCGCTATTAAAAATAATTTTTTCTTCAAACGTCAGTAAATCCGTCATTACTCGACTGTGTGGGCGGCCGTGAAGTTTCGTTTTTCCTCCGCCGGAGCTTTACTTTTCACTTTTCCGCCGGCGGAGGTAAAAGTGTTGTCATAGCAACATAGATACAATACAAACAGACAACAAAATAAGCGTCAACAACTCAAGATTTATTAAACTACAATTTGTATTTATCACTCAATTTGTGACTGCATTTCTAAAAATCACTAATTTAGGAACAAATTGGTTATTATTTAATCGAACTTACTCAATAACTGCTTATCAATACGGAATTAAAACGCAATCGGAGACGCAATCTTAAACAAATAATTATTGTTGACAGTGTACACTGACAGCTTTATGTTACAAATTCACCGACACCGGTCTAAGCAAGGCCACCTACGGCCGTGGTCTAAGCCGCCTTGCGAACCCATTTATCTTTAATAGTAATTAGATATTATTGCTATTAAAAAGAGTTGTTTTTGCATTAATTTGTCGACATTTGAAGAAAAAACAGCATATTTTATTTGGAGGAAAAGTTACTTCATGGCTTGCTCTCTATTACCAGCCTCACTCCGTTCGGCTGTTAAACACGAGCGCGCCATGAAAAGTATCACTTTTCCTCCATATAAAATAATATACTATTGTATCAGAGCCATAGTTTTTATGCAATAGAAATAATTGATTTTCGTCATATAAATGCTCATTTATTCCTAATTGTCGTTGACAAGTGGTGCAATGATATTTCTTTAGAAGTTTATATAAAAGATAGTCAGAATAGTAATTTACAGCGCAGTCTTCAAGACTAGCAGTTTTTGTATTATCGCTTGGCGGATTATCGGCAAACGATTCTGGTGGTTCCCGGAATGGTAGATCACTAGGATCGAAAACCGAGTCGAAAACTACTTCACCGATTTCTGAATCGATTTGTTCCATCACAGAATCATTTGCACCAAAGTTACAGATTGGAATATTATTTGTCATTAAGAGAGGAAAGTCATGATCAGGTTCGCAACTGGAAATTTTTGATGGCTTGCGTAGTCCGGTTATTGTCTGTATTCTAAAAGACAGACGAAATGACCGCGCTGTTGGATTAACGTTCCGACCACCTTTTTGTCGAATAACTGAGAAAAAAAATTCTAAAAAACTCTGATTGAGTCTACTTGTTAAAAGAAAGTTTTGTTCTTTTTTCTGATTGAAAAGCTCGATTACTTCGTTAATGGTTTATACCATTCCCTCAAAGTAAAGTGGTCTAGACAGTACATTTTCTTTCTTGCTATTACTTGATATTTTTAGTAATGATTCAAATATATTTTTACCTTCATTTAAAGCATCAATAGCGTGTGTATTTCTGTCGCTTAAACCAGAATTATATGGATTTTTAGAAAACAATTTCTTACTATTCAAAGCATCAAATATATTATTCAACGTTAGAACAAAACCGGCAGTATCTGTACCAATTTTTTGGTCAACTTTTTTTTAAATCAACGCATCTTTTTATAGCGGAAGCCATAGTGTTTGAAAAAATCTGCAAAGCCAACTTACAGGAAATCTTTTCAAATACATTTGGATTAATATGCTTATCAGTTATTTTAGGCAGCGTTCTGGCTGTATTCGAATTTTTATCGATTTCATACGTTTTTCTTATAATATTGAAGCTTATTATTTTAACAAACAGCTTGAAAACCCCAGAAAGCATATTATTCCTAATGCTCTTGAAAAGATGAAGAGCATCGAATATCGCGATGATTTTACTATCGCCGCTATAAGGCTTATCTTTAGTAGCATTTTAAGATCCTTTACACAAATAGTGCACTATGTAAAAATCGACCTCTCCTATTGGTCAATCCATCTCGTATTACAATATGTCTTCGTGATGCAATCAATTTCCGTCAAGAGCTCTTGTGGTGTAGAAGTTTAGATAGCTGGGTCTCACCTGGACGGCCCGGGTTCAAACCCCGTTGCTTTTTTTATTTTTTTGTTTAAGATTATGTTTCTAAACAGTCTTTTCTTGATTTTGGGTATGTCTTGGGTTAGTTTGGGTTAGCACCTGGTTAGGTTCCTTTTCTTGAGCCCCCGTGACGAGCGAAGGGAGTGGAGGACCATGCGGATTGACCAATAGGAGAGGCCGATTTTGATATAGTGCACTATTTGTGTAAAGGATCTTATAACGCTCTTTAGTCACCCCAAGTAAGTTCAAAGCTCCTCTATTGTTACTACCCCCACAGATAATTAGTCTGGGGATGAAACCTATATCAAAAGGATTTTTTAATACATACAAAATCAAGTCTTTAAGATTTTCCTTTTTTACGTTATTTGCACTGAAGAAGTATGAAACAGGAACTTTCCAATTGGGGTATAAACCGCGAATGAAAAAAAACTAGCACATGAGTAGCATTTTTGTTTTTTCTTCCTAGAGTGGCAAGATCTTCGAATCTTTCACTAATGTCTAATTTCTTATTGTACTCAAGATATTCCTTACTCGCCATCTCGTCAAATGCTACCACACATTTCTTCTCTTTAGAAGTCATAACTTCGCCCTTCATTTGCAGGTGTTTATATTCTCATCAAAGCCCGTTTTAAACATATTTTCACGGATCCTTCTTCTAACAGTTGTGGAGGCTGGTAGAATGATTCCTTTTCTTCTCAAGAAAACTTATGCACAAGGCGATTTATAAAAAAAGCAATTGACAATTCTTTCTCGCTTTTAGTGAAATTTCTACGTCTGTCTCTTACTTGCATTAAAACAAGCTTTTTTGCTACGGGGATCCAAAGTGCCAAAAACGGTAATATGTTCAAAACATTATTATTTTTTCTAAAATTTTTGGTGTTGGTTTGGGTTAGTTTGGGTATGACAGAAATATTACATTCCCGGCCTAGGACGAGAATGTTATATTCCCGGACAGTTATTTTCGATTCTTGTACAGTTATTGCATGATGCCAAGCAACGAATACAATATACTGGAATCATGACTTTTGCGGTGAGAAAACACATCGGAAAGGTGTTGTTTTTCATCCGATCGGATAAAAATATGTTTTCTGGGGAGTTAAAACTACCAACGATTCAATTGGCGAACCGTTACCTCGCCTCTCAGAAGATTCAGAGTATTTAAGTGGAACTGCGTCTTTTTTCAAGAAATGTTTTTTCTGTTCGATAATCATTGTCGATAAAATGTTTTTCACACAGATATTTATTCTTTATCACATCTGAGGGTAAACCAGCAAGAGAAGCATTTCCTGAAACAATAATTAATAGGGCTTTAATTCTAGAATATTGAATAGGAAGGCAATCGAGAAGACATCTCTAAAACGATACATCTTCCCTGTGATTATATCGGAGATTGTATAAATGAAGTTTTAAAAAAATAGAAACCTATTCTTTTTTTTATAGTCAATACACTCTATAGATTGAAAATTATCAAATTAAATATAGTTTGGAGGTTTAGTTTAAAAAGTGAATAAAACATAATGATTTCCTGAACCTGAAATCCTGTTCCAACTTTCAGCACAGGCTCTAACCGTGGCTGACGTAAAAGACAGGCTATGGCGCGAAAAGTCACGTGATCAACTAAGGCTCATTGTTGTAATGAAGTTTATTTGCGTTGGTCAGTTGTCAATTCCATAGCAACAATGAGCCTCAGACTTTTCGCGCCATTAGCTACGCTCTAATATGGTGTTGAAAATAACCCCGGTAAAAAACAGTGTATAAAAACAGTCTATTTTTAAAGCTTCAAAGTTTACTCACCCAACGAGCCGAAAAGTAATTATTATACCTGAACCAAGACTTGAGCCTAATAATACGTTTAGTTCACTTGGTGATATTTAGATATTCAACTTGGGAGTGTGGCAGAAAATCACTAAAATCGGTCACCAAATAAATAAGTTATTTACCATTGAAAAATTTAATTTGGGCCACACTGCAGAGTAGGAGGTATGTAGGCGTATTAGAAGTACTAGTTTTTTATATTTACTTGTTTGAACTCATTTTTGGTCTACCCTGAATTGGCATTAACTAAAATTTAATTGCATAATAATAATTAATCAAAACCATCCTTGTCAACCTTTCAATTTTAAGCTAAAGGTGCTTTTATCCCATTTCCCTCATCCCCATACGTGTCAACCAATAAAACGCTTTATTTTTGAAATTCATCCAATAGCCGACATTTTCATCGACAAAATCCCTAGAATCAATTTTTCGACAAAGTTTCCGCTTAAACGTCAAAAATTACATAAAGTCGGCTATAGTCAATGAAAATTTTGAAAAGTTTGGCGTTAGACCTATTGAGAGCAATGAGCAAAAACTAATTTTCTTGTGGCAAATAGTTCGGGTAAATATATTTTGGGTCATTATGCAGGTAAAATTATTCCTCAAAGTTTTTTGCTTTTGAGTATAAACTCCCTCGACAAATGAACTCCCAAAATCCCTCGCCTGCGGTTCGTGATTTGATGAGGTTCATTTATCACGGGTTTACTTAATCGAAAAACTTTGCGTACAATTTTGACAACAAAAATAACGTTCCATTATTATATGATGTTACTGACTGACTATAATTCCCAAAATCTTGAGTATATTTATTTAACTAATAAAAAAAAACAAATTTTAACAATCTGTTATTTTAACTTAAAACTTGGAAAGGGTAAGATTTTTTGTTTGAGTGAAAAGACATTTAAACAAACATACACATTTAATCTTAGAGGTTACACTCGCCCCCGCTAAGGGCCTAAGGTTACGAAGTAGATCATATGAGAAAAATGCACCCCCCGTGAAAACTAAACTAATGGGTCCGAGCAATTTAAGAACATGGAAGTATACGAAAAGTATTTTTTTCATATTTGTTTGGTCACCCTGTATGATGCCACTCAGAGTCGATAATAAATGTACATTGTTTTCTTTTCGCAATTTCAAATAGATAGGTACATACCACAATGTATTATTCATTGCTTTGTAATTTTTTCGTCTTTTGGAGATCTAAATTAACATATGAACGTTTTTATTTTTGCGCCTACTAAGTCCACAATTAAAATATTCACATTTATTTCCAGACATGTTTTATGACTACTACAGCGACGCCGACGCTCCCTTCGATAAAGACTGAATAAATACGAAATAGTTAAAATTTGTTACCACCTGCAATAATCGGCGAAAAATAGCCAATAATCCTAGCGTCGTCGCGGCCTCCCGCCGCCGGCCGCTACACTCGTCTGACTTTGTCTCATGCATTACACATGGTGAACCATGGCAACATTGCGCGTTGATTTCTCCTATGGATGCAGACTTTGCAAAGCTTGCATCCATTTAGGGGGGCCCGAACGTTGCCGTGTCTTGTTCGATCTATTGCGTTAGCTATATTCATCTATGCTTTGAGTCATATTTCCTATTGTTTAATTTTAATGCTAAGATTTTTTTCCTCTTTAAAGATTTTATGTGTAACCAGCCATACCGTACAGCTGGCCAAGCAGCAACTAGTTTTCCGACGAGTTGTGCAAATAATCTGATTTTACAGTTATTCTTTTTCCTAATGTTTTGTATGTCTTTATAAATTATTTCCCTTTTCTCTTGAGTTAAGGCTATTGTCATGTTAGTTGTATTATAAATAAACCCTAAAAATGGGCATTGTTGCCCGCGAATAACTACGCTTTTTTCGGAATTAATTACTAATCCTAAATCTTGTAATGTTTGTGTACTTTTATTTATACTTTTAGGCAATTCTCTTTTGAATTACCAATAACTAGCCAATCGTCTAAATAGAGTACAGTTTTTATACCCTTTAATTTTACATATCTTACAACTGGTTTCAGAAGTTTTGTGAAAAGATATGGAACTCACTGTACATAAACCACATGGAACGCAATTAAACTGGTACAGTACGTTGCAAAAATCGAACCTTAAAAACTTCCTATGACTACTGTGAATTGGAATAAGGAAATATGCATCTTTAAGATCAATTTTCCCGAGAATGCGTAATTTGAAATTAAATTTTGTGCCGTCCTGTAGTCTTCGAGTTTAAAATGGGATGCTGTCATATACCTATTTAAGTTTTTAAGTTGGCATAAATCGATATTTCCCATTGAGTGAGTACGACTATAAGAATTCACCATCCACCGATTTACATTCCTTGACAGCCACGATTTTTAAAAGTTCATTAATCGCCGATTGATACTTGGCGATTTCACAGTTCTTAGACCCGAATTTATAGTCAAATGTTGAGGCGTCCCTGATTAAGAAAACATTAGAATAGGGTATATTTTAATTATTTGACAAATCTGTCAGGTCTATTCTAAGATTTTGAGGCATGCTTCAGGTCTAAGGAAGCCTCAAGAAATAACCATAAATACGGCCCTTAATGTCGCAACGTACTTTGCTAATCTGGATTGGTGTCCTTGAAGGGGATTTTATAACCTTGTACCCACGTTATTGTTGAACTGTTTATATTTATATATTTCTGCAATTTTGAACGTATAATATTAGTTCAGACGGTTGGCTAATTTAAATTATTGAAAAGGAGGGCTAAAACCCACGGACTAGTTGTTTCTGTAATTTATAGAAGTAGTTGTTTTGGCGTGCAGTTGCAGGATTTAGTACAGTTTCTACTTCAAGATTTAATTTTGGTGATCTGAGGACATTGCAGTTGGCGGCTACTTCTCTATCATAATGTTTATTATTTTTTTAATTTAGTCCCTTGGCATGTAGTTGTTTCTGATGTTGGTAAGTCTCGATTCGAATGAGTTAGTTCCTCAGGTAGCATGAGAGGATCTTCTAATGCATCTGCAAATGCAAAAGAATTTCCTTGGTTTTGCTACTTATGGTATCGATTGCATCTGCAAATGCAACGATCTATTAGCCATATTTACAACATCTGCAAATTCTGTAATTTCTGTTTTTGAACAGAAAAATAGCTTCATGAATATATTCACTACCTGCAACTGCAATTGCAGACAGTGGACGGTATGATCGATTGTATCTGCTAATACAACGAACTCTTCACCTTTTTGCGTGCTACTTAACCCTCGTTATGCTATCAACTGCATCTGCAAATGCAACGATTTTTTAGCATATTTACAGTATCTACTGTAATTTCTGTAACGTGAGGAAAACGGGATATGATGAACCATAGACAAGAACTTGCATGTTGTCTTCTTATGTAAGAGGGTTGCAATAGTATGGTGGTTATTTGTTTATGTATCTGCAAATACATAGCACTATACCGTTTTGTTTTTGTCGGTACGTATATCCTTTACATTGGCAAATGTAGGGATATAGTGTGCCTCTAACATAATATACCTACTGGGGTGGAGGCTGTTGAGGCCCTTCACATCTGCAAATGTGAAGGCCAATTTTAGTTAAAGTTATTCGCATCTGCAAATGCGAACTTGTAAATAGGTATTATTATTATTTATTAACATCTCCTGCAAGCAATGTTTACTCCAATTTTTTCCTCACCGGCCGGCTCATATCAACACGAATTGTTTACAAATAATGCGGTCCGGTATTACATCGATTCGATAAAGCCGAACGATAACATTCCGATAGATTTATGACGCGCGTAAATTATGAGTCAGCTTGCCTTTGTGGCTAGTTTTTAGGGGTTAATTTCGTGGGAAAAGGGCACTCTTAGACTTACTCAAAAAAATTTTAATACAGTAATAACAATAATTACAATATACATATTATTCCCCTAGACAGTGTTTTTGAACACCCCTTGAAAATATTATGTTAATATTTGATTTATTTATTATCCTGTAGATAAGGTTATGCTGTTCATACTTTTAAATTCTCATATAGATCTACAGTATGAGTCAGTGGACTATAATTAAATATAACTTTTAGTATTTTTTTTTGCAATATTTGCATCGAATTGTAGTTTATAGTCCCGCATGTGCCCTATACGGGGATCAAATATCGAAAACGTGATAATACGAAGGCATTATAAACATTTTGTTTCTATTTTTTATATTCATCTTTATATGGTATAAAGGTTTTACTCTATGTAAAACATTACTAAATGTAACAATGTTTTGTCATGCCCTCGTATATAAATAACAGTTAGCTAGTATAATTAAAATCCAGCACATTTAATTTTGTTAAGATAGCGTCTACCTCGCTGACGAGAGGGAAAATATATATATAATTTTTTGTTCTTTACTGATTCATTCGCATTTTTGACCGTAACCCGTTCGCACTCTATTTTATTCTAATATAGTTAGTTTAAGAAGTTTGAGTGTTTTCATTTTAATTTTATTAAGTAAAAAATTAAGGGTTACTAGTGTCATATTTATTCATAATACTACAGTGTATATACACATTTAGTTTGCTTTTATACGAGAAATAGTTTCTGTATTTATGTATTTTTGAAATTTTGGCATATAATCTTATATGGACTCACCCTCTTGCGTCTTACGATGAATACTGGCCCCTTTTTTCGCCTCTTTTGCGACGCAAACACTAACACTTTCACTGTCTTGAAATACGATTTTTAGGCATTTTTATTCTTAAAACCAAAAGAAAGATGCGATTTACGGATCTTTACTACTTGTCACCGAACGGTACAAATTTGTAATGACAGAACAGGGCGACGAGCTCGAGCGCCCGGGCCTGGGACGGCTGAATCATCATGTTTTTTGATTACTTCTTTAAAACTTGTACCGGTTGGGATAAAATTGTATAGTATAAAGTGTAATGAAGGACGGCGGAGATGCGAAGGATAATAATTCTTATTAAGACAATAATTATAACCCCACTTTAGCAAAACATTTTATGAACGAAATACATAATCAAGAGTGGTTTTATTGCTTTTCGTTCATCATACCATGTTTTGTTATTGTGCTGATGGTGTTTTACGAAATATAAGAACGAAAACAATAGGAAAAATGAGGTTATGTCCCACGAATAACCACATTTTCAGGTGACTTATGTAACAGCTCGTTATGGCCTGGATCTTAATACCTTCATTTAAAAATAATGGTTCTCTTCTTATTAAAGGTTTGTTATCAAAGCAGGAGGTGCACTATGTACGAATGTATACGAATTTAACCTTTACAGCTTCGAGATAAAAAAAAAATCAGCCATTTTTACTCTAAATCAAAATGTGAAAAATTCTTCAACAAATATTTGCACCACTCTTTTTAATCGACAAACATATCTAGACGGAAAATATTAGCATTTGAGATTTTGCAATGCCCCAATACAAAAACAAAATGGCAACACTGGCTGGTAGTTCGGTATTGAGGAGGAATTATATAGTTTCAAGTAGTCACATTTTTCTATAGTATATTTTTTTACATACACAGAAGGAGATTACGGAATTATATGTAGCTGGGGAGGAAGTGTGATATGCCATTGTTTAGTTTACACGATTCTCCTTGGTTTCAAATATGCGGGACGGGCTTTTATTTAAATTACTTAAAGACCGAGAATTTTATAAATATCAAACACATCGCAACTTAGTTTAAAACGTTACTCCACTTATAGGACCGGACACGAACATAAACAATCTAGAAGAAGGATCCGGATACGGGGGAATCGAAGAATCTTTCAGGGCTCTAGATATGTGTAACGATAAAATCGTATTGCCATGTGATTCGGAGGAGTTACTAATGGTACGTACATTTTTCAGCCCAAATAACTATGACAACATACTTCCATGCGGAGAACGACGTGAATGTTATCATGTTGATTTTCTGTTGTTTGAAACGGTAGCTGGTGGATGATAAGGTTGGCTCTGTTTGCATCCATGAAAATATAGGCAACAAACATATGAAAAAAAAAATCTAAGCGTCTGAAACTATGCCAACAATGTCCACCAACTTCCTTTTTCACCGCAGTAACGTAACATTTTTACATACGGGTGGTATTCAGATCTTAAGTCGTTTTTTCTTGTTAACCGTATTCTACAATGTATTTGAACCGCATTTAAAACGCAACGTCATCATTTGGGCTGCCAAGAAAATGTCTTGTTTTAAACCGGAGCGTCATCTATCAGTGTCACGTCATGCCATCTGTCCTCTCATATTGCTTAATATTTAGGATCTGTTTGTATTTAAATTTCGGTTTGATTTTATTATAAAGCCACGATGAACAAAGTAACAGCATTACTTCCACTGCTACTTAATGAAAATAATCATTTGCCTTTATTGCTGTATTGTTTATATGCAAACGATCTAAGCCCTGGATGTTTTTATTTTTTTTTCAAATACAATAATAGGTAGGCCATTATGCTATTTGCCTAGGTAAAAAAAAATTTAAATTACCATTTTCCAATTCATTAGCGGTTTCCAAATCCAGGGATAATAGCAAATCATCAATTTGAATTTAAACTATACCTTCCATTTCTCATTTTAGTTTTTCATTACTCATAAATTAACAATAGCGTATAGTTAATAAATAACTAATTTCTTTACATATATTTTTATATTTACTGAAATACGACAAAACATAACCCAGATTCAATAACAACAAACCCAGATTTCGGACGTACATGACATATGAAAACGACACGGTCAAAAGAGAAAGATCGTGAAATGGTTCAAATGCATGTCCATATTGTTTTTGAATACGGTTCAATACAAAGCAACCGCAATGCCATTATTTGACGAGAAAATACAATGTTTTCAAACCAGTTTGAACCGTATTATCAAGAAAAAACGGCTTTATGCAGATGATCTGACTCAATGTCGAAACTTTTATGTTGCAGCCCGTAATGCTAGGCATGGCTCCCGGCTCTTGCAGCTTAGTCCACTGTGGTCCCACTCTGTGCCCTTCCGGAAACACGCCCTGTAGAATAGAAAGCAGCGCTACCCCCTTTAATATAGGGGTTCACTTCGGGCAAAGCGCACGAGAAGCATCGCCCGAAGATAATTTGGGCATGTGTCTGAACTACGAGCAAATACCTTGTGGAGATTAGTCGGAAGCCTAATCCAAACTAATAATTTTGAAATGTCCAGTTACTTTTAAACCCACTTGAGGTGAATAAGGACCTCGGCTTGGAGAACGAGATAATATTAAACCACAACTGTAGTTAGAGAAATGTTCTTAACTTAATGAAAATATTCAAAAATTAGAACTGCAGCTAAATAAAAGTAACTCAAACGCTTTAAGGCTAAAAAACTAGTCATTAGAATAGATTAATACAACATAGAGGAACAAATAATAATCTTTTGTATCCACATTAATTTATTTTTCTTCTAAATACAATTTATATAAAAATATATTTTGCTTTTCATTTTGTCTTTTCTAATGCTTAAGCATATCAAGAGGTACACTTTATTCGTTATCGCAATTATTATATTATATTATTATAATTCAGCTGTGCTATCAGAACTAGGAACTAGGGATTTTTTTCTAAAATGTCCATAGCGGGAGACGAGTTGTTAAAGCTGATCTCTGCTACGCTCATTGATTGGCTCATGCCTGCTTTATACCTCTCGGAAAACAATTTAGAAATATACACATACTAAAAAATTTGATGTTCGTATTAGTAAGTGTTTACATCGTTGGCTAATTTCAATCAGTAAAGAATAACTGCAAAATCTTATATTATTTTAATTTATTTTAGTCAGCGCGCAGCATCTGGACAAATTAGCGGATGAAACTTAGTCGTTCCATTCAATTCCAATTCAAGCTGTAATAATCCATTTGTTAATTACGTATATGACATTAAATAAGCCAACAAAAAAAGACAATAACACATTAGAATTTGAATCCTCGTATAGTCAAAAGAAGTAGTTATCAGTACTTGACGATAAACATAAACAAAAAAAAATAGAAAGTTAAAATAAAGTACATGATACATTTCACTTTACTATATTATGACTATAGAACCTACAGTATATATTCACAAACAGCACACAAAATATAACAAATACAATGAAATTAAAATGACTAAAGATAGTCTTTAAATGTGTATAAACAAGCATTGCAGAGGATTTTTGTCAGGTGGTTCTTGAGTGAGGCGGAGCTATCTGCTCTGCTCTGTGGACATAGGCAGGCAGTTTGCTAAATATCTTCTTTTTTGTTTTTTCACTCTAGGTATTTAGCAAGACCGAACTTTTTAATCATTTCGGATTGCGAAATTAATCGCGTCGGAGTCTGGCTCCTATCCAATTTATAAATAAACAGGGGGTTAATCAGACAGACAACGCAACACAGGTTATTGTTACTTTTCTCGCTCCCGGGCATCCGATGAGCTTTTCACAAAACAAATTATGCCTCGGATCAAGAGGATGGTATTTAAAAGAAGGATTCTCCACATTAACAGCTCAGAGTTTACAGCTTTAAATTGTTATAGCTTAAATACTTTACGACAATTTTAATGATGTCACTTTTAGGATTATACAACAGACTTAATAAAGATATTGGGGTTTTGACATTATTTTCCACCAGTATGTCATATAAATTTGGTATAATATTTTTACACTCAAATAGAAGATGCTGTAAGTTACCCAACTCCCCATACTCACATTCCGGAGTATCCCTGACACCCAGTCTATGCAAATATTGAGGGGTTAAGCAGTGGTTGGTATGTAGTCTAATTATTGTAGTTACATGACGTCTACTTAGAAACCCCGACTCAAAGAACCATGGTCTTCTAGGAAAACCATCAACAAGAGGTGAATATCTCTGTCCTTTACTACTCAATGTCTCCCGCCAGAAGCTGTTCCAGCTCAGATAATGGTTTGCTTTTATAAAGGGGATATAGTAATTTTTGTCCAGCTGTATGGGATAGGCTACCCTTAGGATTGTCCCTACATTGGCCAATTGGTCTGCTCTCTCGTTTCCCTTTATAACTGCAAGCCCTGGTATACAACACATCCTAATATCGAATTCGTTTGCATTCGATTCTATTATCATCTGTTTGGTTAGAAATGATATATGATCAAGAACCTTAGTTTCTTTATTATTTGAGACTTTTTTTATTGCACTAAGAGAATCAGTAAATATAACTGCCTTTCGTATATCCTTTTCGAGGCATAGGGATGCTCACTTGTGGATTGCCACAATTTCTGCCGTACAGATTGTGGTATAATTTGGTAATTTTGAAGAAAAACTATACCCAATATTTGGGCAGTAAACCCCGAATCCAGCTTCATTAGACTTTCTTTCTACACATGCATCTGTGATAATATTGATTTAGTATCTATTCTGCATTTCCAGAAATTTTTATGGAATATTATATTCCTCTTTTTTTTAAGTTTAGGTTTACTACTGGAATTGTCATCATTTGATATTCTCTCAAGGTAAAGCTTCATGTTTTTGTATGTCTTCATACTGATAAATTTCAGGCATTACCTTTACACAATAAGATCTCTATTACGGAAGTACCCCCTGGACATCTTCATACCACTCAACTTCACAATATTTTCCATCACAGGGTTGTCAATTAAGTATATATTTTTAATGACAATTTTTTTCGTTAGCCATTGTCTCCTATATTCAAGGGAGCATTCGCCACTTTCTGCCCATAGTAAGATTGTTGGAGTTGACCTCATACATCCTAAAATTGTTCTTAGAGCCTGGAATTGGGTCGAAACCTGTTTTTGTATATTTTTCTTAGTGGTTGGACTAATAAGCTGACATTTGGAATCTAGATGAAATCTGACTATTCCCTTGTATATATTGAGCAGGATTTTTGGATCTGATCCCCACCATACTCTAGTTATTGATTTAATGACATTTATCCCTTTACTTGCTTCATTGCACATCTTCTCAACCTGTTTACTCCAGTTTAATATATTGGTCAGAATGATACCTAGGTATTTGTATTCTTTTACCCATAGTATAATTTTATCATTGTATTTTAACATTTTTCTTGGTTGGTTCCGTACTCGAGGTTGAAACATCATGGCTACCGATTTGTCCGGTGATATTCTAAAATTGAGATCCGTGAAAAAAATTGACATTAAATTTAGAGATTCATTCATCCTGTTTATCATGTCACCATCATCCTTTCATTCCAATATCAAGGCAAAATCATCAGCATATTGTATCAATAATGTAGTCTCCCCCATTCTTTATGATATGTAATTTACTTGTGTAGATATTAAATAAGAGGGGGCTCAAGGGTGATTCCTGCGCTAGCCCTACTGATATATTTTTTGGCCCTTTTATATTACCTGTTTTGCCTAAAATGTATGTCTCTCTGTTGTGTAGAGTTTGCTATATCAACTGAGATGTCAGCCTCCATCAACTCATATGTCAATATGATCGTATGCTGCTGATATGTCTAAGAATATCACTAATGTTTTAATTTTTTCCTGGAAGTTTTTTTGTATATTTAATGTTAAATTGATTAATTTTTCCAGGCATCCTTTTCCTCTTCTAAAACCTATTTGATATCTCGGAAAATAACCCATGTTTTCTAGTTTCCATTCAATCCTGCTTTTTATAATTGATTTTCTATTGTTTTGTTCATACTGGAATTTAGCAATATAGCTCTATTGGAACTTCGGGATCTTTATCTTTTTTGATAATTGGATATATCAGTGTTTTTTTCCGTTGATAAGGGATTTTCCCACCATATAAGCACAGATTAATCTGTTTTAATATTTCCTCCTTGCCCACTATGGGGAGGTTTTTTTTATCATGGAATAATATATATTGTCAAGGCCAGCAGCTGAATCTTTTTCCCTTCACAAATGACTAATATAGTACGGTAATTTTTCATACGTTTCCATTGCATGTCTGAGAACAGCTAATCCTATTTTATTACTTATATAATGATTATGACGTTATATAACTCTGTTTATAAACACGTAGACAGCACACTTAACAACCTAGTATTATCTCTTGTGCAAAATTCCAAACATCATTTTACAAAATCGTTTTTGGAACAGAAATACACTATTTATTTACTGTATAATGGTATTATTGTCTTATTTCGAATGGCTTATACAATGTCGTATACATGATCAATCAAAGTCTAAAGGATTCATAAATTTTGAATTTAAATTAGTGACTAATTCCCCTGCCAGTATTGCTATGTCACTGAATCCCATAGGTCAAGGGGTGGTCCGCGGGTACCTTTTTAAACCATGAACTTATTCTGTATTTCCCGAAAGTTATACGCATGGAGCATAACAGAAACACATTTGATTAATAATTACATAGTACTGCTAATAAAATACAGATTATCTAATGATGACTAATTGGAAAGGGTTTCAGAACTAAGCTGAATTGGACATACTTAGAATTACCTACAGCGAAACAAAAGTTTCAAATTACTTTAATTTTTCTAGTCGCAGTACTTAACGAAAACTACTGCTGTCCTAAACTTATTTTAAAAATGAAACAGAATATAAGGAACCTATTTTGAGCATGGGTTATATAAAATAACGCGCTTTAAGCTAACGTAAAAAATAGGAATCATCACCTAAAGGTTTAGTGGTTTAAAACCAAAAAAAAAAAACAGGAACTACGATGGATAGCTAAATAAAACTAAACACGAGTGAAAAACAGGAGCGTCCACGCAAAGAGGTGTTTCCCATACTAGCCGTCCGTATCAACATATATTGAGAAACCTCCTGTTTTCCCCATATAATAAATATCGTCCCATCACTCCTACAAAAGAAAAATACCTAAAATCCTAGAACTACAAACAAAAAAGTAAAAATGAAACTAAAATCGTGCAATCTCACGCGGAATGTCATCATATTACGATCTATCCGAACTATGTTCGTCTTCTAGACATTGCGACTGAACTTCTTCTGGTTCGTTGACGTCTGTATCCTCCTTGTACACAAAGTGGACGTATCTAAGTACAAAAAATAAATTAACTTCCACACATTTATTAATGGAAGTACTTTAAGACAGGCTCTCACAAATTCTATGTGTAGTATTACAATGAACAAGATGATTGGGCTATGCAGATTATATTATAAGCTTCTTGGGTACAAGTCAGGTTTACGTGCTTTGTATGGCAACTTAAATCATTAACTACTTTTACAAAACATTCATAAATACATTTAGACTAACAGCTCATGACAGTTTTTTCGGCATGATCGATTACCGTCGGGCATAAGAATTTTTGTCTTTTATTGATCGAGTATTAATGCGTGATGTCAAAATTGTAGCTCTCTTTCGTGCAGAAACATTCGAAATTTTGATGGCGAAAATGTATTAAAAAGTTGCGGTTTGGCATGATTGTTTACCGTCGGCCGACTGCTTTAGACTATAGTTAGTGAAACAAAAATCCAGCGGACAATTATCTGCCGACGTTTCGCGTGGTTATAAATTGGTCAAAAATGCAATTGTTATTGCAAAAAAAAACGACAATTATGGTATGTTCGTTTACAGCCGGGCGCTCATGGGGATCGTCTGATGTGATAGCGAAAAATATCAAAGGCCGACGGTTTTCACAATTAGAAAAATTTTTGGTTATAAATTCAAAGTGCAATTTTTTTATGAATATGGCATGATTGTTTACCGTCGCGTCGGGTGTTTGACAATGCTATTAAATTTCGATGATTTGGATGATTATATCACTGGGCGACGATTTGACGGTTGTAAACATTCAGCCGACGCAAATTACAGTTCAAAGAAACGCATACAATTTTAACTGATTGTTTACCGCCATCAGTTTCAGTAAACTGATAATATTGCAAAATGACGATATCTACGTGGGCCGACGAATCGGGAGTTAGTAATATTTTATAAATAATTTAATTGTTAACAAAGAATTGAATATGATAATTTAAGATTGCACAATATACAAGTAACTAATTTTGAAATATTATACATATGTTACGTTCAATACTCGAATTCGGGTAATACCCGAAATGCGCAAAACTTAGGCAACAAATATTTCCCGAACCCTGTAACGAAATAATAACTACTTCGTCACATGTTTCTTCATATTTTAAGATTTCTTTCTAATAATGTGATTTTTATGCAAATTTCTATATACGGCTGATTTCTACAATCGGATAATGTTTCAATAAAAGTTTAAATCATTCATACATAGGTGGTGCTACCATTAAAACTGTACGGGTAGTTTATCTACATCGTTTTCTTTAACAATATTTTAATGTATCAGCATTGGTAATAGTGATAATAATTCTAATAATTCATGCCTCGTTTCCCTCTCAATCGGCGCGTATCGAGCAGGTATTGAAATCGAACGGCCAGATTTTGTCTTGAAACTACCGTCAAGGTGAGCAAGCCATTTTTGCTGAGGTGCGATTTTTTCGCATTCAGTTTTTAAGTTTATCGAATTTATTTTTCTGTTTTAGGACAATTTTCGGAATATGAAAGGATTTTCAAACCGTGATTTGATCAACAACATTTCTGATTAGATATCTGATGTAGATTTCTAATATCTAAATTTGTAATTTGTATTCTCTTTCCATAGTGGCCATCTCGGCACTTTTTGGAAATGTTGTTGAGTAAGTGATCTTATTAGGACCTTTATCGAATATAATTCGGTATATTTATCGTTAATCTTGTGACTTTTTTCTTCGCAGTTTGAGATTGGCAAGGTTCCTAACTATAACACCATTTTATTATCAGTTTCTGTTGTTTTTTTGCTTTTTAGCAAATATCTGGTAGCAATCCGACATGTTTTGAGGTCATCCAGTGACTTATAGGCAGTTTCCAAGTTTAGGAACTGATGGACTGTTAACCCCATTAAACCTACAATCTAGTTTGCTGCCGGTAGAGGAATCGGGGACCCTACTTTCTGGAATTTAAGGTGAGTTCTCTTTTATTATTTCTAGTTTATGAAATAGAATACTGAATTTTTGGAGAGCTCACCTTGAATTTTAACCTGCTCTCTGCCGACAGCAGATGGCAAATTTATACTTTTTCTCTTGTAATTATTCTAGCTTCTTGCCAAACTTTTAACTTAATTTGCTTTGTTTACCTTTCTTGTGGCACTTAACGCTCACCTGGGCGGGATTTTTGAGAACGATTGACATTTTGGCGCAAGCTGATCTGTTTAAAATTGAAACTTTTGCATTTGCGGTTTTGTTAACGCATGAATTTGACTTGAGGGATGTGCATAGCTACAAATCCACAATTTTGAAGAAATAATATCTTCCCCTTAATTTTTGACTAGTACTTTGCCCATTTATGGAACTTTTCTATTGTTCAATCAAACTTTAATTTTTTTTTGCACTTAATTAGAAGTGTGCGAAAGTCAAGTTTAATTATTTTTTTTCTGAGTAAACTTAAGTATCAGAATTATTTATGTTTCTTGTATTTTTGCTCATAGATTTCATTCTTAAGTAATAGAGTTTAGAACTTTTTGCTGACTTTGTTTAAAACACTGTTTATTTAAATTCTGTGAACATTCATTTCCTTTTTTTATATACTTTTGATATCAACCAACATTCTGGTCTAATCCAATTTTTATGTTTGCATATACTCCCGGAGATTGGCCGAAGAACTCGCATTGATTGTCAAGAATCAAGCGAGAATACTGTTTTGCAAAGTTTAGGCTGAACAGCAGCCATACGACAAGTCAACAAGTCCTCTGGTATTTTCCTCACCTTTAAAGGCCTAATGACAACCAGGCATATTGAGAGGAGTGACAGGTGAAGCGACTCGTGTCCAACCAGGGTCAAACGTCTAAACGAAGCTAAGTATTCTGTTTGCCAATCTGAAGACTATTGTAAAGACCAAAATATTTAATCTAAAACTAATTTTAATTATAAATTTTTCAACTGATATTTTTTTGTCAATTCTAAAATTTAATAAATTAATTTAATTCTCGAAACTCTAAAAAAAATTGTTCAACAAAGTTACTATTTTAAATTGAGTCATTTGAATTCTATTTATTTTAATAAATTATTTTAAATTTGTTTTTAAGAATTTCCTGCAAGAAACCAGATTCCGCGATTCTCAAGGTATATTGAGTAATTTTTGTCAGTTCTTTTAAGCTTTTATTGGTACTACTTGACAGTTACTTTGAGAATTAAGGAATGTCTGGCGCACATATAAATAAATATATCCAACAAATAGGATAAACCCACTCCTAAATTCTCATAGCCGGTATGCTATTACGTGGGGCACGAATCCACGACCCTGAGATTAAGAGTGTCATGCTTCTACTTTTATGCGGCTATTGATTGAGAGTTACGTAATAGTCAGAACTAGTTTTGCACATTTTGAATTGCGCAAAACTAGTTTTGCACATTTTGAATTGCGCAAAACTAGTTTTGCACATTTTCAATACGCATAACTAGTTTTGCACATTTCTGAATGACCAATACTAGTTGTGCTTGTTTTATTTACAAACGTCCGAACCCGAATGAATAAGAAGTAGGGTTAGTTTGGGTTAGTCATAAATGTACAAAACTGGTTTCGTACAATTCAAATTGCGCAAAACTAGCTCGGCTTATTTGGTAACGCTCAACAGCCGTATAAGAGTTGAATTTCGGGTTTGGGAATTATTTGTTGCGCAAAATTAAATAGGAATAGAGGGACTATTCCGTATAGTCCATTGTATTGGTTGATCGAGCGTGACTAGTGGGATTCCAGGATTGGTTCCTTTTAGTTCCGCTTGATTAGGCAAACAGTAGTATAAAAGAAAGTTAGTTAGTTTTTAATTTTAGTTTTAATCATCTCCTGATGATGCTAACATGGTTAGCGAAACGCGCGTCGAGTGCAAAAATTCTGTTTCGGTATTCTGGGTAAAATTCTGATTCAGTGCATGTTGCCGAAGGTTCCAAACCCCAACATAGTTGAGATGGCTTCACGGTCAGCGGAACTTAACCTTTATCGTAAGTTTTCTACTAGATTAGGCTAGTGAATGCAGATATTTGGTCTCTAAAGTCTTGTAAAAAATTTAATGTTTTCCCAAATTTTATTAAAATTGTTTTACCTAAGCCTTCTCCTATTACAGAAAAAGTACATTCTTTTGTCACGCAACAAAGGCTGGATTTAGAAATCAAAAATTTGTACAGTAAACTAAGTATGTTTGAATTAGCAGCATACAGACTTTATAAAAAACTAACATTTCGATTAACAAATATTGAACATGAAGAATGCTACGAGTTCGAGAGAAAAATGTTTTTATTAATTGATACAAAATGAAACCTAAGTCTGATAGTTCTCAGGAAGTCGTAAACATTGTGGGAAACCTATCTCCTCAATCTTTTGATAAGGCTGAATTGGATCTTTTAAACAAGGGTCTGAATTTTGCATTGCAAGTTAAAAACACTTTGAAGAAATGTAGCAACCTTATTTCTGATCAAATACAATACAATAGTGGGATTCCAGGATTGGTTCTTTTTAGTTCCGCTTGATTAAGCAAACAGTAATATAAAAGAGAGTTAGGTAGTTTCTAATTTTAGTTTTAATCATCTCCTGATGATGCTAACATGGTTAGCGAAATGCGCGTGGAGTGCAAACATTCTGTTTCGGTATTGTGGATAAAATTCTGTTTTAGCGCAAAATTAGTTTTGCACATTTTTTTCGGACATTACCCGAATACGAGTATTGTGCGTAACACATAGAGTCAGTCCAAGAAGTCTCCGTACACTACCTGCTTTATATAGGATTTTTCTGTTATGCTTAACTGATTAATCAAAACTAGGAAAGAACATATTTTTAAATAATTATAACCTAACTATTATTAGTAATAATTACAACAACGGAACATTTTATTCAAAAATTACATGGACATTATAAAAAGTTATACAAAATTAATGTCAAAAAAGTGTCCATACACTTAACAATTTTTAATAAAAATTTAACAGAAAGAAATAAAAATTAAAATTTAGTGGGACCGCCCTTGGCCTTGATAACTGCTTGTAACCTTCTTGGCATTCTTGAAACCAGCTTTCTAGCAACTTCTGCTGGAATATTCTCCCATCCGTGTAATATCCTTTTTTTAACTCTTCCTTACTTGAAACGTTATGTTTGCGAACGCGCCGTTTAAGTTCCTCCCATAAATGTTCAATGGGGTTTATATCAGGTGATAACGGGGGTATTTGAAGCTGCTGTCGCACATTATGGATCATCCAATCTCGCACCAAATTTACAGTATGTCTTGGATCATTGTACTGTTGGAAAATGTATCTTCCTTAGAGCGCTAATTTCTGCACACCAAACTTTAGCTCGACCATCAGATCAATAAAGGTTCATTTTAGTTTCGTCGATAAAGATTACAGATTCCCAAAATTCACGAGGCTTATTACCGTGTTCTCTAGCAAACCGCTTTTTTCGATCAGCTTCCGAAATTAGCGGCTTTTTCCTGGCTGCACATCCCTTATAGCCTGCCTTGTGTATACCATTTCTCACCGTTTGTGAACAAACATTTTTCGAAAATAGTTCTCCTACGTCTTCTTTTAATTTTGGAGCACTTTTCTTGGGATCTATAATTATTTGTCTAACAATATCCACGCGGTCAGTTTTTTGGGACGGCCAGAGCAAGGTCGATTCTTGTAGGAACCCATTAATTTATACTGGTTTACAATGTACTAAACAGTAGCATGCGGGTTCATAACAATGTTTCCTATATTTCTAAAGGATTTCTCTTCTTTCCACAAATCAATTATCAACTTTCGAACTGGAATTTAAATTTCATGATTTCTTTCGCTCATTACTACTGCTTTGAGAACTCACTGCAAATCTACCAACAATAAATGACCGATAATAAATTATGGCCGATAATTATTAATTTGTTTTTGGGCTGGCGAGCCATAGGTACCTTGATGAAATGCAGCTAATATAACGTGTTTTTTTTCAATGAAATTCATAAGTGTATGAAGACTTTTTTGACATTAATTTTGTATAATTTTTTTAAATGTTGATGTAACTTTTAAATAAAATGTTCCGTTGTTACAATTATTACTAATAATCGTTAGGTATGTTTCAATTGATAAAAACATATTCTCTCGTAGTTAGTAAATTAAAGACAACAGAAAAAATGTATATAAAGCAGATAGTGTACGGAAACTTTTTGGACTGACTGTATATTGTATTCGGGCATATTTAAAGCAGGAGTGCCAGCAACAGCTGTAACAAACGCACAACAGTCCTTTATTTGTTTTCAGTTGCCATGACTATTCATAGCGCACTAGACGGAAAAAGTGAGAATTTCCATTTCCATGCACGCTCTAGAGCGCAAAATAGATTCCGCGGCATTCGTCGATTTTGCGATTTCATTTGAATTTAGTAATTAGTTATTTTGCGCGCGGCTGTAAAAAAAAATTTTAAAGACGAAGTCGGTTCCGATCAATATATTATTTTGCAGCCTTGCAGCCAGTCACAATGCAACTGTTCAAAAACTTCTGAATCTTTGAAAACTCCCTATTAGATATTACTATCGCCCGATTCGTCGGCCCACGTAGAGATGGTCGTGTTGCAATATTATCAGTTTACTAAAACTAATTGCCGACAGTAACCGATCAGTCCGAATTGTTAATATTTTTTTTTACAAATTTTTAATTTTTGTATAAGGTGTTTTAACAGTCTGATTCGTCGGTCCACATTCACATCGTCATTTTGCAACATTATCAATCGAATGATGCTGATGGCCGACTGTAAACAATCAATCCGAATTGTTCATATTTTTTACAACATTTTAATTTGTTTAAAACATCGTTATAAACAACAATATTTCGTCTAAATTGAAGTAACTGTCAATATTTTCCACGGTAAACAATCATGTCATATTCATAAAAAAATTGCACATTGAATTTATCACTAAATTTTTTCTAACTGTGAAAACCGTCGGCCTTTGATATTTTTCGCTACCACATAACATAAATAGACGATCGCCATGACTGTAAACGATCATACCATAATAGTCGCTTTTTTTGCAATAACAAATTAATTTTTGGCCAATTTATAACCACGCGAAACGTCGGCACATAATTGTCTGCTGGATTTTTCTTTTATTACCTATCGTCTAAAGCAGCCGGCCGACGGTAAACAATCATGCCAAATTCGCAACTTTTTAATACACTTTCGCATCAACATTCCGAATGTTTCTGCACGAAAGAGAGCTCCAATTTTGACATCACGCATTAATACTCGAACAATGAAAGACAAAAATTCCTATTTCCGACGGTAATCGATCATGCCGAAAAACTGTCATGAGCCGTTAGTTTGGGTTAGTAAAGCCTAGGAGTCAAACCTTCAAAGATATTCTTTAAAAGTTACTCGAATTATATCAGAGTGCCTAATAAAATTTGACTTTTGTGTGATGACCTAGAATTCACCTATAAAGACAGAAAGACGGAATCTATGAGCAGCATGAGCCCTGCCTAGAAACAAACAACATTTAAAATATTCTTTAAAAGTTTTAAAGATTTCAGAAGGCCAATTCAACATTTAATAGAAAATTCTGACCATTGCCATTGAAATTATTTCAAAATATTTCATTAATTTCCTCCCAAGTGATTGTACGTCAGGATGACATAAACTAGATTGGGCGTGTTTAACACCATGCTTTAAGGAAAACGTCAATTCCGCTATGTTAGTGGTCTTATAAACGAGAATGCTTATTATTTGAAAGCACTGTAATAAGTTAACCCCACATTCGTGTTTTTTACGTTTCTTTTCTTTAAATTTTGTAATGGATTACATTTTAAAATGTTAGATTGAATTTGTAGAGTATCAGAAGAAAGCAAAATAATGTCTTGAAATTTTAGGTAAATTTTTGACAAGAACCGTAAAAGCGCTTTTAAAGCTGCCTTTTTCCAGTCAGCAGATGATTTAGTCGCTGTGCAGCGTCAAACGTATTCTTGAACGGCCCACGCTCTCAATCGCTGAAAATTAAAATATTAATACAGCCAATTACATTAAGAATTTGGCGCATTTTTTTTTAGGGCGGCAGTTTTATGAGTTCCAACCTCCATGAAAATTACATCTTTTACTTTCACATAACGGAAAACGACTTAAGCGTTTTTTAATTTATATTTTTATAAACGTTCATAAAATACTTACAACACTAGCAGGAATACTCCTATTTGAGAAGCCATTGTCAAATAAAAGATAGCTTCCGGATAGTCATGAATGGTAGCATTGTAGAGTTTGCTGTACAATACGCCGGAAATCAAAGGAATTGCATTGTCTGCCACACCCAAAACTGAAAACGCCTTTCCTAAAAATAGCAGAAAATGAACAGTTGGCAACTGAAACCCGAAACATCGTAATTTTAGACTCGCTACAAGTGTAGTTTAATAATTAAAATAAAGGAATCCCAGTTTAGGATTGATTTCAGTAGCAAATAAATATGTCCATACGTTTATGTGGAAACACTTTGTTATAGTCGAGATTCGTTAAAATCATTCAGAAACTCTTAAACAAGCAAACCATTTATCAAATAACAAATTGAAATGTCGACGTAAATAAAATAAGAAAAAACTACAGTATTTATGACCATGTCGTGCACAACAACAAATATCAATTTCTACAGAGATGGTTATGGAAAGTAAAATCACTAAGTAAATACAGTAGGGATAGAAGACGAACTCACAATCAAAGTGAATGGTTCAAGACGAGAGACAGAGCCGTTTCTTACTGCATTTTCCAAAGCGACGGGCGTTATCGTTCGATAGACGGCACACGAAGAAGAAAATAATAAGTAGGCGACTTTTTTTGGAACTCAAATTATCACCAAGATCAACTTATATTACTGTGCCATAGAATGTACATTGTATATTCTATATTATAAATAATTTTAATATAAATGAGCACTTACCTTTTTCTGATGTAATAACGATTTTCGAGACCATGGAACGAATAACAGGGGCTACGATCGGTCCGAATGCAGCAAAAACCCCACCTAAAAGCAAAAAAACAATAATAATAATATAAGATCCTTTATTGTCAAAAAATTTCACAATTTGTAGACAAAGCTAGAGCTAGAGTACAAAACATATGAACGAAAAACTATACAAAACTTTATACAATGCAAATTGTACGTGATCAAAACATTATTTATATAAAATATTAAATATCAAAATATTTAACCATTTAAACATCAAATACTAAACACTAAACACCAAACATTAAACTAGTGTGCAAGATACTCAAAATTAAATATTAATAAAAAAAAGTCGTTTACTGCGTATAAGCTTTTAAACTTCTATAAGTTTAAGCAATATAACCGGGTACAAAATGCTAATGGCAAACTTTTGGACTTGGTTATTTCCAATTTGGACTGTAATTTTGATAGAAGCTCATTCTGTTTCGTTTTTGAAGATTTACGTCATCCTACAATTCTTGTAAACATTTGCTTGAAGCAACTTAAATATAGGGATATAAATTGAAACACTACTCCGAACAAGCAAATTATGAAGCTATGGCTCAAATTTTCCAGAAGACAAATTGGGATGCTTTAGAATCTTTTAGTGATGTAAATATTGCGGTCAAGTACGTTTACGACATAATTTATGAAATATGTATTTGATGTTTGTGTTCCACGAACTAAAAAGGCTAAGCAATATCCTGCTTGGTTCAATAAACAAATTATTAAAGATATTAAGCTTAAAGATAAATTAAGATTAAAAATCCATAAAACAAAGAATCCACAAACAAGAATCCCATTCACCGAACTACGAGCAAAAATAAAACAGGATATTATAGTAGCATACAATTCATATATAAGTATCATAGAACAAAATATAAATCAAGATCCTAGGGCAGTATGTAAAAAATAAAAAGGGAAAAGATTCTATACCCAACAGGATGCAGTTGGATGATGACGAGTTTACAGCGGATGAGACATTTTCTGGTGCTTTTGCGAGTTTTTTTTTGCTTCGGTTTATAATCAAAGTGATATAGATAATATTAATTTAAGAGAGGAGCCCAGCTCGTTTGATTCAGTTTGTCTTCCAAGTGTTTCCTATGAAAATGTGTGTGACGCTATAAGTAAAATAAAAGTAAACAAAGCCATGGGTCCGGATAATCTACCTTCATATATAGTCAACGGTCTGGTGGGCTTTATTGCGGAACCGCTAACCACAATTTTCAATTTGTCGTTAAAACAATGATATTTCGTGATAAATGGAAAGAAGTTAAAATTTGTCCAGTCTTTAAAAAAAGGTGATCAAACTGACATAATAAACTATAGACCTATAGCAGTATTGTGTGTTCTGGCCAAGGTGTTTGAAACAATAATCTATAAATAT
>MU187166.1:0-43595 GCA_016904865.1 Pissodes strobi
TCATATATTGTTAAACTTTATGATTGTATATGTAACTCCTGGGTGAGGCCTTTATTCTGTGTTGAAAAAATGTATAACTATATTTGGAGTCGGTATGAATACATCTATTAACTGAGAACTTTGGCCTTTTATTTTGCAATTACAAAAAGCTACATTGATATTCAATTTGAATTCGAAGTAAATTTGAAAATTCTCTGCTTATCAAGTTGCAAATCATATCCATGCACATTGAAAATTTGCTGGGTCAAAATTTTTAATGTGATCAGATAGGTATTCAACCATTTGCACCTTGAAAAGCGGAGAATTTTCAATTTTACTTTGATTTCAAATTGTAAAAAAAATTTCAGAGCATTTTATTAAAAAACTCCCGGCCCTCATCAGTTATTAGTTCTGACTAAGGTCCCGAGATGGCGGTAGCTATAACGATCTATATTACAATTCACAGTTGCCTATATTTTTTAAAATATATATTCTTTTATCTATGGGGAATGGTGATTTAACGGAAAAAATCCTCAGAAATATTTTCTATACATGTATGCTGGTACAAGGAAATATATATATATATTCTTTTATCTATGGTGCGGAAATAATGCGATTTAATTCAGATGCAAAACTTATGCGCAGACTTCTAAATTATGCGGAATTAACAACACTGTACCACAGAGTGACTGTACCTGATTCAATTTTTAAGTTTCCTCTGTACAGACTGCGCTGCACTGGACGCCAGACTACCTGTCCTATCCGCTCCTTAAAAATACCTATTTTCATTGCATAAAATTTTCTTTTTAAGGGAGAAAAGACTTTCCGCCAAAATAACCCTTTCTCACCCGCACGTTAGTTTGGGTTAGTTATACTCGCCTTCTCCGGTCGGGGTATAAACCGAGGAAGGCTGAGCAGGCACCTTAAAAGGATACGAATTTTAATAACGCTTCAAATGATGAAAAGCAAGTTCATAAGCAATCTTCGAGGAAGTATTTACGTGGGGCGACATCTCTTGTTAAACGCATATTCTAAAACTTCTACTTAATAGCATCATCCTTTATATAAACAATGTTAATAAGTTAATAATTGTTAATACTTATTTAACAGTTCTCGACCGATAATTTGAAATAACTTATATTTTTAAACGCGTTCCTGCTGCATGTTACAATATATAGGCCATAAATTCTCAGCAGTAAGAGTGATAGCACAGAAGAAAAACAATCAGAATATTCTCTCTGAAATGCCTCCTTTGATGTCTTTCAGACAAATTCCCTTAACGTCGGCCATTTTTAAAAGGGAAATTCCACGCTTTTTCCAAATTTCGTAATCAGGTGGGTATTCGCATTATTTTGTATTATTTATCACGTATTTGTCAGATACTATGTAAATAGTATGGAACTTTGTATGCAATATTTATAGATATGTTACTGCTAATATCTGAAATACGTTATTATGCATAAAACCTAAGCAAACTAGGAATTATTGATAATTGCTAAAACCCTTAATTATCGATATTAACCAAACGTATTAGATGCAAAAAGTTATAAAAATTATAAAATTGTTTTTTGGATCCAACTGGGTCAGATTGGGATATTGGTAATTAATTTTGATAATATTTTTTGGACACAATCCTTTTGACGGCCTTCCGAACACTATTGAAATAGTCAAGAATCACAAAATGGCCAGTATTTTTTGGGCGCGTGAAAAAAAGAGACTACAGTTCGATAGAAAATTTCTAGGAGAAAAACTCTCTAAATAGTCTAAATGCTTCTTTGTTTCGAAAATGTCGGGGAAATGGACTTTTAATGGAAAATGTAAAAACATCAATTTGTCGGTCAAAAATTAATGTTTTTATTTTTTTTTCTCAAAAAAGATCATACAAAACTCCTTAGAAATGATGATCCCTTTTATACAGGGTGAGCTAGTTAAATTTAAAGTTTTCCCATTTTGAGTTTCGACACGACACGTCACCACATAATATTTTATTACTGGAAAATCGAATAATCAGAGAGGAGAGTTACGAGTACTACGTACCAAGAAATCGCATCGATACGATTGAAAATGGGGAGTTGTGGATTTTTTAAATTTCAGTTTGAAAAAAATTACTTTAATCATACGTGCTATTCTGCTATTAAAAAGTCCTAAAACAATTTCCTGTACGAGATCGGGAAATAGAGAAACTCCCTGTAAGACACACTGGCAGAAAATCGTATATCAAATTTTCCATACTTGTGCATTTTTATGCAGTATGAGAAATTTTAAAAGAATGCGTCTCCCTTAACATGATGTTTAGCTTATGGTATGGTAGGTAGAGGGGTCGCTCGGCAAGATTTGCCCTTCAGCACGACGACCACAATTGATCTTTTGTGTACAACCTTCTATTTTACATGAAAATTCCCATCTCCTTCGAGAATCTCAGAATATTTCGAGGGTTGAGCTTTTGTAGATACCCCGGTGCCACAAGGGCATTTCGAGATGCCTGACCTTTAGCGAGTCAGTGCCTGACATTCGCAGAGTAAGTGCTATGACGTTTCAGCCACAGTTTGGCAGACTCTGCATTGTTTGTCAGTGGTTTTCCCCATTTTCTTGAGGTGGTACCTCCAGGGGCTATGTCCAGCGAGGTCTACGACTAGTTTTATCTCATTTTTTGTAGCTTGCGAAGCTTTTTTGTGTAGTTAGGCGAGTGAGAGATGAGTCTCTTGGCCTGTGTCTGCCCACTTGCATTGGCCTAATGTGCCTCTTTCCGCCTTTTTTCCCAATTTCTGAGTTCATTCATTACGTGTCCTGAAGTGACGCCACTGAATGGTTCAGGCCCGCAAAAGGCAGTCTGTGTACCATTTCGTACGAGCTGGTCAGCGGCTTCGTTGTCTTTCACACTCTGGTACCCACATTAAGGTGAGTCTATTTTTGTTTGCCAGTTGATCTGCAGGACAAATCCACACCAGCCGGGAGTTGATTCTGCTAGGTGCTAGCGCTTTTAAGGCTGCTTGACTATCTGATAAGATATAGATATTTGCACCTCTTAGGCCTTTTTTGGCACATTCAGAGATGGCTATATTGATAGCATTTAGTTCTGCTTGAAAGATTGTGGGAGTGTTTCCTAAAGGTGCAGAGATTTGAGTGATTTCGACACCTAGGTTCGTAAACTCCGGATCCCACTCCTTCTTTCACCTTTAATACATCTGTGTATCAGACAAGTGATCACCTCTTTAGTTGTTTTAGTATTTCCCCTGTAGTATTGCGGTCTTCAATTACTACTTCAAAGGAGCGATCAAAATGGAGTTTTGTTTCCATTGTATCGGTTGGTTTGGTCATCACCTTTATCTGGACGTCCTTCAGAATTTTAAGGTGACCAGTCAGTTTTCCTGACTTCAGTTTTTGTGTTTGAGTAACTCTATACGCACTGGTCCAGGTCTCCTTTTCTATGCATATGTGCAGCGGAGGGAAGTCAAGTAGGGTTTTCAGAGCTGCTGTGGGACACGTTTTCAGAGCCCCTGTTATACCCAGACAGGCGAGCCTTTGTACTCTTGTTAGCTTTCGCTGTGTTGTTATTTCCTTTGTTTTTACCCACCACACTAAGCAGGCGTGGGTTATAATAGGCTTAACAACAGTGTTATAGGACCACCAGATGATGGAGGGTTTTAGCCCCCATGTTTTACCAAATAGTCGTCGACAGGCCCAAAGCACTGCCGTTGCTTTTTTGATAGTTATTTCCAGATGTGGGTTCCAGGTTAGCTTCTGGTCAAGAACGATGCCAAGATACTTAACCTCTTTTGAAAACTCTACCGTTATCCCTCCCAAAGTGCATACTTTAATGTTTAGCTTCCTTCTTTTTGTGAATGGGATCACGACGGTTTTGCTTGGGTTTACATTTAGTCTTTCCAGTGTACACCATGTGCTGACAAAGTTGGACCCCTCCTTGAGGGTATCCCTTTATTACTTTGACTGTGACGGCTGTTTCTCCAATGGTCGCGGTGACTTCACGGCTGGTTAGCATGAATTTTATCCATTTTGTAGTGGTTGGTTCCAGTCCTCTGCGGGTGGTAGGGCGCTGAATGGATTCATGTGAGGTGTTATCAAATGAACCCTCTATGTCTACAAATGTACGCAGCACCACTTCGTTTTCAGCCAGTGCCTTCTCTATATCGCGGACGAGATTTTGAAGAGCATGGGTGGTAGATTTCGATGGTTGGTATGCGAATTGTTTTGCATGCAGTGGAGCATTAGAAAGGAAGTTGCTCCTGACGTGCCTATCGAAAATCTTCTATAATACATTAGTAACATGAAAATTACACTTTCAGCATATCGATGCCTATATTTTTTGTGGTAAGTAAGTAGATATATTTGCCCTATTTAAAATGATTTGAAGCCGGAAAATGAGTCAAAATCGGGGAAGCAGCAGTTTCTACCGATTTTATGGGAGATTTCGAGGCAGAAACACTGGACATTGCTTTTGTCGAACGTCTATCTTAGCTGACTGGTGCCTGCAGATGTTTTAAAAAAGCATGGAAGATAGAAATCAGCTGCTGCAATTTGTTAAATTTAACCTTTTTTAATTATATGTTGCTAGCATATACTTTAATCCCTCCGGATTAAATTAACCTTTTTAGTATCTGCTTGGAGGGACTGAAGGATAGATATACTTTAGTCCCAGAACTACAAAAAATATTCATGCAATGCCCTCCGCTTACTGCGAGGCGCAACCAACAAAACCTAATCCAAACTAACCCAAGGCATGCCTAAAAAACTAACTAATCCAAAAAAAAAAAATAAATACAAAAAAACTTGCAAGGGCCGGGCGTCGAACCCATTGCTCCTCATTCTAAACGCAAGCATTACCTGAGCCAGGCTTTCATATACCTGCTTTCCTGGAAAATACAAATGCGTTAGGTGAAAAAACGTAAACAACATTGACGGGCGGGGTTGGAGTTAGCAGTTAGCCAATCAGGCGGCGTTATTTAACTAGGGTTTTATAACGCGGACACAAACTATATACCCTAACGGTAATGCTGTCTCATTATGTTCTAGCTAGGTAGATAATTTTACAGCGCCACCGCCTAAATAGCAAAATAATTTTTCTTTCCGAACCTTTTCGCAGGAAAATTATAGGTAGGTACACTTAAACTTCAAGGAGGCATAAATAGACAAAATACAATTTAGAATTTTTCCTCGATACCCACCATACTCACCGTTGTTTGCCCAAAATCAATGCAAATTGCACATTTTGTTCTCACTTTTCTTCATTTTTATAATTTTATATAAGATTGGTTGTTGTAGCCCTCTTTTGTGTACGCTTGTAACTGGGATAGCTAGAATTAAAATACTGCAAGATTATAGACCTTAATAATTAAACAAGTTTAGTTAAAAAATAGCCGAAGTCGTAACTAAATCAAAGCAAATATTGTTAATAATAATAATATTTGTATCTTTTCTTATTTCTCAAAATTAAAATATATTTTGACCGCTATGTTCAAGAAAGATAACAAGAAATCATATTTTTAGGAGTTTGGGTTAGTTTGGATTAGTTTGGGTGGCAAAAATAATTATGTGTTCAGTTGACACGCATAGAACTAAATCAAGCGGTCACCCATCCAAGTACTAATCACGCTTGCGGAGCTTGCTTAACTTCAGTGATCGGACGAGAACTACTTTTTACTTATTATATACTCTTAGCAAACATGTAACAACTGTTAAACTGAGTTCTGTCTGATTCTCTCGCAAACTACATCCTATAGATTATTTTACTGCCGCTTTTGCGTTTCATCGAGTCTCAAATCACACTTGTGCTAAAGAAGTTTTCACTTCAAAAATAATGCTGAAATGAAAGGATAAGTTCTCTATTAATTTTATTTCATTAATTTTCACTTCAAAAATAATGCTGAAATGAAAGGATAAGATAATTTTAGCGCCCTAAATTGCTTTCGACAATTTGTTACCGTTGACTATTCAACTGTGTACTGTATACTGTGTATGCACTTTATAGTCAGAAAAATGTTTGCTTTTATACAATGCTTTTACTTTTAATTTTACTCCGGGCCTGTATAGTGTATATTGACCTAAGAGGACGATAATAATGCGTCTGGTAAATTTCAAGTTTATTTCAAGCTTTGAGGTTACGTTCGTTAGTTGCATTTTAATTGTGTTATTCTCTAGGTATGTGCTAAGCTAAGCAGTGTCGATACCTTGAAAATATTTACAAAATATAATATAAATAAAATAGGAATTAATAGAGTGAAATTAACCTTTTTTGAATATGGGTCGAAAATTATATATGGTGTGGGGAAGTCCGCCAGTAAATGCGGTTATTATGACTGCGAAAGCTCTAAATATAGAGTTAGATTTTCATGAGATTGATTTTGAAAAACAAGAATATTTGGAAGATTGGTTTCTGGAGGTATGTATAATATGTAAATAACATAATAACTTGTGTTAAAATGGTTGTAATACAATAATTATTAATATATCAACATGGCACAGGGCTGTAATAAACTGCAAATTGCAAAAGGGATTCCCCAAATATGTTTTATTATTATTTATCGTATACCTACCTGTCTATTTGATGTCTGGGATAATGTGATTTTTAGGTATTACGTCATCAAGTAAATAATCATAATCCAAACTCAAATTAAAATTAAAAACATTTATATGTTTAATTTAAAATTTACAAGGGCAGGGCCGGATTCAGGGCGGAGCAACAGGGGCGTAAGTCCCGGGGCCCCACATATTGAGGGCCTCTAAAAACCTTGGATTCAAACATTTTATAACAATGAAAAAAAAATATATTCTAATAGTGGAAATTTGTTTTTCAAAATAATGTAAAAATAAAATGATCAATAGATTTTTACTAATTGAAAGGGCCTGCACTTATTTCTTTGTCCCGGGCCCTCACATCTCTGCGTCCGGCCCAGTACAAGGGCTATATTGAAGAAGAGTATCTAATAGCCTGAACCACATCTTTTTGGGGTGTCCAATTAATTTTATTCATAATCTTGATCTTTATAAAGAATTTATTGCAATGAAATTCCCTGCTCCTATAGCAATATATACAGTTTTATCCAAGCCAAATGAAGAGTCAATCAAACTAATCATGTCATTTCTTAATATTAATAACATCCAACTATGAACTATGATGCTCAGCTTAATTAACATTGATTGTCTTTTTTGTACCTTTAGCTTCCCAACTTTCCCATTGTCTGTGCCTGTGATGTCTTACCCGATGTACCTGTGTTGTGTTTGTCTATATTAACAAGGCTTTGATAATTGCTACAGTCAACATAACAATACCAATCACAGCACTTTTAGATAGAGTTATAAAACCCAGTCAAGCCACAAGTGGAATCAAGAATCAAGTCGGTGGCCCCGATATGGTCCAGAGCCAGTCAACATCGAGGTCACTTCCAAATTGTGCTGGCAATTGCCCCGTAGCAGTGCCATAAACCAAGCAACTCAACTAATAGCCTGAACAAAATCACAAACATGAAATACGGTCAGAGTCTAAGGAAACAATCACGGAAATAATAATATAAGTTTGGTTAAAATATAACACTCCGAGGGGCGATTAACAAAATTTTGGGGAAAATTTACATAAAAGGAGGGTTTATCTCACAAAAGAACCCATTTGGCTTAAAACTCTAAAGGGGGATTCTTTGTGATGACTAGAACTTGAGCCGGTCGGCCTGTTTTATACGAGACCTAGTGTCTAGCAGGCCCCGCCCACTGCGCGCTATGGACGGAGTCTACTACATTACACTGTTTCAGGTGATCTTTCCATTTTCAGGCTCCGCTCGCTACACGAGCGCAATCAACAAGAACTAACCAACCAACTAACCAAAAATTAAAAAGAAAATTAAATTAATAAAAAACAAACATAACCTTAAAAAAGGTAAACAAAACATCTGTCGCGACCAATGAATAAAGAAGAGTAATTCATTGGTCGCGACCGACGGGTATCGCACCCGCAGCGCCGAAATGACAAGCAAAACCTCTATCTACTATACCACCCAGGCGTTGAAGGAATTTCGCTACAACTTAAAGACGGATAATTCCGATATATTCGGCCATATTACGCATGCACGGTTTCGCATCGAAAATTTAGCCCTATCCCTAGACGCTTGTTGCCAGGTTAGCGATAATGATATTCCAAAACAAAATATAGTGATAAATTGAATTAAATACTCTGCATCATTATCAAAAGATATTTATTATTATTATTACTAAAAATTAGAAATAAAAAAAGCATATTTCTTCTTTTGTCTTATCCTATAAATTGTTATAGAAATCATAGTACAAAAACAGTATGGGACAACAATAGAGATATTTTCCAAATTAAATACCTACATTAGCTTACCATTAAAATATCACAGGCTACGGGGACTGCCCAGCGCCCCCTTGGTGGTGGACTGCCTAGTAACCTAGTTCTTAATTTTCTTTCGTTTGCTGATTGGTATGAAATTCTCCGCGCACTGACACTCCTAGGACCTAGAAGTGGATATCGGCGATTTATCCAGCTGATACAGACCCTAACATATGCGCAGTATATGCAGTTTATAGCAAACGAAGAATAAAGGTTGCGTAAAATGAAATGGGTATTTGCTAGTAGGCAGTATGTATTGCTACCCGCTTCGACCAAAATCTTTCCCGGATCGTAAGGTGTCGATACAACACAAATGTATCGATACTCTGGAATATCGTATCGTATCGCGCATCCCTAACCAGGCCACGCCCTCACATTCTTGAAGAGACTTGCTCGCCGACTCTCCCAAGTAAGTCGCGATAGTCCCCGCTCCCCGTGGCACTCGGCCATGGTAGTTGTTCCTGATTCTCTTACAAGTAAGTCACTATAATAGGCGTTCCCTGTGGCACTCGACTATGTAAGTAAACTCACTATTTCGCAGTCACTCTCTCAAAAGTCGAAAAGTAAACTGCGTTTTAGACACTCGGTTAATATTCTCTCTGCTTTATTATAATATAAAGTTTCCCATAAGTGCCATTTCCATTTCTCGGATTGTAGCTTACCTATGCGTTCCCAGCAGAGCGTGTTTTATAATCCCTTTTGTTGCGTGTATTAAAACCGCATTTATAGTATAAATTTTATACAAAAGCATCCCTGTGATGATCTCTTCTTAAATTAAAGTTTTCTCTTACACACTCATACAGTATGATGTTTTCCAGTGCAAGTTACTCTGCAAGGTAAAATATACCCTCGACGTCATTGCGCTACCAACAGAGGTTATTTGTGCATATTCTCAATTCACTGCAACTTGAGTCATTCTTATTTGTAAGAATTTGAGGTACATTGTATATAGAAGCTAAAGAGAGACTTAATCAACGCTATCTTACTTAATCAAGCTCACACTGATTGGTTCCGTAGGAACTTTAACAACCATGTAACTGTGATTAGCTGCAAGGTTGTATTTATAACCGTATACTTTGTTAGGATTATAATTGTTTATGCAGTTCTTTAGACTTTATAAGTATTGTTATTCTGATATTGTGTGAAGTCGATACCTAGCACTGACAGAAAGTATCTATATTCCAGCACCGTCAGAAGTAAATACTAAATGTTTATATTTGTGTAGTTACGAGCTTTAAGTTATTTTCAAGTAAAATAACATATTAAAATATTCATATAATGCTAAAGGTTTTTGTTTTATTTTCAAATTCACCTTAGAACTAGCCCCTAGGCAGTTCCGGACCTTATAACGTAAATCGTTATGCCAGTAAACGCTTTCTCGGTCGGTCTACCTTGCAATTACTTGATCTGAACCAAACTACAAGATAATTGGAAAAGAACTTTTGGCATATCAATATTAATATAATACTAATAATTCACATTTGATGTTAATAAATAATGAAACCATTTTTTAGCTTAATCCTTCCCATACAGTACCCACTCTCGATGATAATGGATTCGTACTATGGGACAGTCATGCCATTCTAGTATATTTAGCAGAGACATATGGAAAAGATAGCAATTTATACCCTAGTGGATCTAAAGAAAAGTATAGGATATTGCAGATACTAAATTTGGATTGTGGAACAGTATTTCGGAAAATGAGTGATTGTGCTGTAAGTAGAGTTTTATTGTTTGTCATTAAATATTAATTTAATCTTCAAAAATGTCGATATTTGGCTTCTTTCCGTTGATAACTGTCGTTGTACAGAAAAAAAATACGAAAATTTGATGGTTTTATGTATCTGTATAGTGTTCCTGTTGGTATAAAAATATATTATACGAGATGCAACACATGCAAAAAGTGTTTTTTGTTCGCTTGGCGTCCTTTACTTTGATGTGTTGCATATATCTTCTTGTCATCCTCAAATCCTTCAAAAAATTATACCTTATTTAGCAGTTATGGAAAAGTATATTTTTTATCACATTGAAAAGTTCTTCGGCTGTTTTAAAAAAGTGCTGACCAATACAGAATTGTATATGTTGCTTATACAAAATACACATACAATTCTTACTTATTTGATTTAGGCTATAATTTCTCAAGGCAACTTATCAGCACAGTTTATGCCGGTGATTTAGGAAATAACTGTTACCTCCGATGGTTGATGCAGTACTACTGTGGCACAGTTACTCTGCGACTATTGGTAACTAGCTTATATTCATACATCATTACATGGCAATTTATAAATAAAATGTCTTCCTAAATTTCAGAGACCGATATTCTACGAAGACCAAAAAGTCATCAGTGCCAAGCACCTGAAATCTGTACAGGATGCCTATGTTATTCTGGAACGAATTTTAAGGGGTAGCAAATTTTTAGCAGGTGATCAAGTTACAATAGCTGATATAAGCGTCTTCTCAACTGTTATCGTGACGAATATGTTTTCATTTATCAAAGAGGAAGAATTCCCAAATTTGAAGATATGGTTCACACACCTGCAGAGCCTGGACTTTTATAAAGCAGTTGAAAAGGGAGTCGAAGCAATTAAAATAGGTTTTCAGGTTAAGCTCGGACTTGATCTTTTATTGTTTATGCATTGAAACTGTTGAAAATAAAAGTATATAAATAAGCCTAAGATAATCTGTTCCTATATATTTTATTATATTGTATACTATATTATTTTTAGACTTGTGTCAGGCCATCGATATTGTACTCATGGAAAAAGTAAAATCGTATTTTTCGATATGTACGTATTTTTGGATTCTTTAAAAAGACAAGTGTCATTATTGCAAATTGGTTAAATCAACTATGACATGAGGTCAATTCGTTGTGAACTGAGTAAAAAAAACAAATATACTTATTTCAGGATGCATGTATTTATAAACCATGAAAAAAAAAAACGGTTAAAGAAATATTTTTAAGAGCTATTCCATCCTCTACAATTAGCGTGATATTTAAATAAAGAAGACGGTTTTGCAGTACCCTGACTTTGTGCTTTCGGGAGCTTTCTGACAATGTCACCCCTTCCACAAAAGAGACATCATCGACTAATGGGACCGTGAATGTGTTCAAACTGTTTTTTCTTGGGAGGAATTATATTTCATAATCCTCGCAATTCTTCTTTAGCACATAATCGATATAGCACCGTATCGTATTCTTAGTGATAAATTTAGTTTGGGTTGCTTCAGACACTAAAAAGGAAACACGAAGCACATCGAACGAAAAATCATCGTCAGAATCAATCAGCTCGAGTGAATCGCACTCACTTTCAGAAGTATTAATTGACTTTTCCGGCCTTTCTTTTTGTGTATTTTGATACGGAATAGGCCCTCTATCTCTATTTCAACTCTTCTTGCATTTAATAATCTCTGTACTTTCGTATGCGAAAATAAACACTAAATAATCAGTAAATAAAAATAATCAAAACGTGATCATGTTCCATTCACACTTCCGAGTTCATTCGGCCGTATAACAATATCGTAATTACAATATACTAAACTAAAACACTCATGAACTCGAAGTCTATAGGTTGCTATTCAAATAGACAGTTCTATGCACGTGAAACAATATGGAAACAACTAAAAAGGTTATATTTTCTTATTTGATTAATGTGTAGATTCCCAATGCCAAAATACCTCACGAGAATTGGTTACATTACTTTACGGCCAACTGGGACATCACGAGATAGTACTGAGTTACACGCACCTTATGATGATTTAGCCGCTGAAATACAAGCGGATAAGGAACAACCACCTGAAACGTCAATCACACTACAAATAGGAAGTTTATTGGGTAAAAAAGAAAGGGACTTTCAAGCAGATCAGAATGAAAAAAGCGGATCATAGAACAGACATTATTAACAAAAATGAGAGATAAAATAAGAAAAGTCAGCATTATAGAGAGAGCATATTGTAAAGACAGAAAGAGATAAAATCGAAATTAAAAATTTATATATCTAGCCTCAATTCTTAATGAGCTGTTAGGAAATGAAAAAGAAACATAATGAAAGTTAAGTGTAAAAACCTTAAAATGTTCAAAAAGTTGAAGAAAGGTCAAGTAATACTTCTGAAAGTGAGGATGACCTTTTAGGCCTGAAGCAACCCAAACTAAATTATTTATCACTAAGATTACGATACAATACTATATTGACCATGTGATAAAGACGAATTGCGACGATTATGAAATAAAATTCCTCCGAAGGAAAAATAGTTCGATTACATTCACGTGCCCATTAGTTGATGATATCTCGTCTGTAGAAAGATGTGACATTGTCAGACAGCTCCCGAAAGCACAAGGCACTGCAAGGTCATCTTCTTTAAGTAAATCCCAGTTCATTTTAGAGGTCCCACTTACTTTTGCATTGGTGGTGATGTGATATTATTTTATTTTTAAAAGATGAGGAAATATTTCCCGTTCAAGAACAAAAACTGTTTAATCTCCGTACCTAATGAGAACCGAAAAGATTGAGAAGCAGGCAAGGGATGGCAAATGTTGTACTGGGAATTCCCAATTTCAAATATTAAAAATGTTTACAAATATTCACTATTAATCTTTTATTTTATTATATTTTATTTTTTATTTTATTCATTTACGGGAAAACCCCATTATATACGAGAGACGAGAATGAAACCCCGAGACGAGACGAGAGAAAGAAGCTCTCTCGTCGAGAATTTATCGTTTTTCTCTCGATCTCTCGAGCAAAAAATTGGCATAATAAAAAAAAACAAAACATCTTTATGATTTTTTCATACATAAGTAATTTGGTGATACCTATTGTATTAAATTCGTAGTTAGCATACACATTTTCTACACTTATGGTCGGTTTCCCAATGTCGAGTTAACTCTTAACTCGCGAGTTACCCTCGATTTTTCTACAGAAAATCCGCGGGTTAAACCTAACTCGTTATTGAGAAAGCGGCCCTTAGGGTTGTTTAAGGGTGAAAAAGGGTGGGGGTCATTTAAAAAATACAAATGGGGTATTGTGATAGCTTATTTGAAAGGTGTTATCGAATACCTTATGATGCCAAAATTAGATTCCTATAACCCTCCAAAACGAAATGTCGCCATTATTTATTTTTTTTATTACATTTTTGCATTTTTGACATGCTCTAGAATCAAAAGGGTTTAACATGGGAAATAAAAAAAGGGTTTGTAAATATTATGCGATTGCTCTTAAAGTGTAGGATCTAAGATCTAATAGGGCAAGATCTTATAGGATAGGATAAAATAAGATAGGGACAGTGCAAGTTTTTATTTTTTTTTTATTTTAAACCATTTTGATTCTGTAGAATCTCAACAATGTAAATGTTTAAGACATTGCCATTTTATTTGAGATAATAATAAGAATAAGAACAAAATATTCTGGAATCTTACTTACTCGATACGACCTTAAAAATAAAGTATCGCCTTCACATTAAAAAAATTAAAGATTTTTTTTTCAATTTCATCAGTAAAAAAATCGTTAAAAAAAATTACAAAACCTAGTGTTGGTTGTACAGGGTGATTTTTTATAATGTCCACCCCCTTCAACTTCTTTGTGCCACTGTGTAGAACAAATTTTTTACTGGAAAGCTATAGCGTTTGAGAAGTAGTTTGTGCACAATACATATTTTTCTATACAGGGTGTTGCAGATTGCTTAAAAATACGTTGCATTGAATTAAAATAATGTTTTTTAGAGCAGATACAAAAATAAGGTTACTATAAATTGCACACAATGAACACGTAGAAAGCTACAGCTTAAATAAATCCTTAAATTTTTTATTGTAAAATTAAAATGAAAATAAAATTAAAAAGAAGCAATTAAAAAAAAATCTATTATTTAAATAATTTTAAATACATTTTCTCTTCTTTTTAAAGCTTATCGGCCAGAGTAAGAATGTGTCAATAATCTGATTTTTATACCAAGAAACCCCCGAATGCCAATTTTCAAGGTAATACGCCAAGAAATGCATAAAATATTAAACAAAAACGATTTTTAACATTAACACCCTGTGGATAAAGAACGGACCTATGTTAATATATACTTTTAATTCATAAAATAACCCAAGGAATAACCCCCTTTAACCCCGTATATTTTGTTATGTTTTATGTTTTTTTAAATTGAATATTTAGTATTTACGAGAGAGTCGAGACGAGACGAAAGAAGGGTTCTCTCGAGCGAGAGAAAGCGTTCTCTCGCCGAGACGAGAGACATATTTTCTCTCGGCTGACGAGACGAGACGAGAGAAGGCCTATTCTCGTCTCGTCTCGTCTCGACGGCAACACTATCTACTATTAACAGTTTACAATTAACAAAGTATGATATAAAGTTATGAAAATAGATTTGACATAAAAAAATCCAAACTAAGCAATACAACATTTCTCAATACTAGTCTATTAATTATAATAAGCCAAGACTAAAACTAAAAAGTGACTCTTTCAAATTGCTTTTTAAATTCTCTTAAAGATATACCAAATATTTCAAGGTGATGATCATTAACAACTCTAGGGTATCTATCCATAGGTGAATTAAAACCATACTCTGTACGGTGAAAAGCAACACAGAAGGATCTGAAATTATGTCTTCTATTTCTAGTAACAATATCAACATTAATTTAATTCAACAAATCCGAACAATCAATCGTGCTATTAACAATACCATACAGAAAAGTAAGCCCAGCAAAAACCCTTCGATCTGAAAGTGACAATAAACACCCCTAACAGTATCTACGGAGAAACTGTTACAGTTTCTCAAAATAAAACCCAACATTTTAGAAGCCTGCACCGTAGCTGTGTTCACGTGACAGACAAAAGTTAGGCCTTCATAAAAAATAACCCCTAAGTCTTTGACCTTCTTTACATATTTCCCCATTGATTGAATAAAAAGTATAATATATTCTTTTTCCCTTAAAAAAACTAATCTGACATTTGGAAATGTTCAAATACAGTCTGTTAGCAGTTAGCATTGCACCAATTGTTCAATCTGTCCAGGAGTTGTTGATCGGACAAGCTGTGAATTATTCTAAAAGCCTTAAAATCGTCCGCAAAAGCCAGACCCCCACTGTTCCGAAAGCAATCGAAAATGGTATCCCCAAACAAATAAAAATATAATGGAGAGCAATGCCCTCCCTGAGGAACGCCTGACGTGACCAAAATTGCTTCCGACTGAAAAGATCCCAACTTCACCTTCTGCCCACGGTCAGACAAAAAGCTCCCTATCCCTCCGACAGCTGCCCCACTAAAGCCTACATCATGTAATCTTTTTAGAAGAGTATGGTGATCCACTCTATCAAATGCCTTCGAAAAATCAGTGTATATAGCATCTACGTGCTTATACTCTTCCAAGGCTTTAGTTATTTTATTTTATTATGGTATGCTGTGTAGCTCAGAAAAAAATTATTAGAAGTATGGTCAAAATTAACCCCTTAAACTCATGTAAACAACATTTTAAATCTTTAAAGATAATGACGTTCCCCTCTTTATTTTTATACTCAACAATAATCTATGCAATTCGAAATAAAGGAAAATATGAGCGCAGGCAGGATGTTCATGGTTACGACACTCGACACAGAGGTGAAATAAATTTGCCTTTTTCAAGATTAACAATTGGGCAATGTAATCCTGACTATTTTGGGAGAAAGTGCCTTAATAAACTTAATAAAATCACACTCTCATTTAGAAATGGGAATTTAAACAATAAATGCAAATCAGATCTTAAGCTATTTTTTATCGAGAGGTGCTACTATTCTGTAGCAGAGTTTTTTGACGACGAGGAACCTCCAGGCTTGTAGATTGATAGTTCGTTCCTAATGTTAATTAATTGTATGTTGTTTATTATACCTTAATCTTTAGATTTAATTTTTTTGTACTTTGTGTAGTCCTTTTTACACTATTGACGATCCCATAACATAGGTAGTAAAGTCTTTTTTTTTTCTTTGTACTTATGTTGAGTGGAATTAATAAACAGTATTTATTTATTTATTTATGTAATCAGATTGGTCACTGTTGAACGACCAGCACAGAAACCATGCTGATTTTTATTAATCAACCTGGAACACACCCATTTTAACTGTTTACTGATGAGACTGTCAAACAGCTTGGGAATCGATGATTGTATGCATACACTCCTATAATTAGTGACAATATTTCGACACCGTTCTTGAAAATAGGAACAATAAAGCTATTTTTCCGAAGGCCTGGAAAGGTTGACGAATACAATGACTTATTAAATGACATATGCAAAGGAACTACCAGAGTGCATACATATTGTTTTAAAACACAAATAAGAATCCCGTCAGGACCCAAGGTGTTCTTATTGGGAAGATTAACTACTTTATTGTATATTTCTTCCTTAGAAATAGGGTTGAAATTGAAATTCTCTGACATATAGGGGTGGACAGTTCCAACAAGCTAACATCATTGCCCGGCGCGCCGGGCAATGATGTTAGCTTGTTGGAACTGTCGCGGCGTATAGATAGTCTCGAAGTACTTTTTAAACATGTCTACAATGCTCTGGCCATCATTAGCTAGCTCTTCACCATAAATCATGGACTTAGGAAGTGAATGATCCACCTTAAGATCTCTGACATATTTCCAAAAATACCTGGGATCAGATTCGAATTCATTGTCGACCCTAGCAATAGATTGAGACCAATCGATCTCTCTCATCCTCTTACACTCCGAGCGTAATCTTGAAAATTCTCTATAATCAACATGCGATCCTGATTGAATGTATGTTCTATGTGCGTTTCTTTTTTGAAAAGTAAGTTGTCGTAACTCAGTTGAACACCACCTCGGATACGTACTTATTCTGTATCGCTTTAAAGACACAAATAAATATATGCTATATGCTAAAACCTTATAAACATATTCCAGTACCATAATGACATTGTGATGTGACAGACCCTCCCTCCAGTCAATACTGACTACAAAGTGATTTAAATCTAGATAATTAGCATTCTTAAAATCATAGTAAAAATCCTGGAGGCAGAGACCGTCACTCACATGACTCCTGTGAATATTACTTAAAACACACTCATAACTAGAATGATGAAAACTACTAACCAAAATAGGATCTGTAGCTAAACCTACCGTTACATTTCTGTCATTTGTAAACACAAGATCCAAAAACACATTTCTACTGTTGGGTATATGCATCCTTTGGAACAAGTGAAGGTAACCAAATGATTGCACAAGACGTACCGCTAATGAAGTGCCAGGGCATTCAACCTGCACACCAAAGTTGTCATTCGACCATACTGCTTCAGGCAGGTTCTAATCACCAAATACATAAACACACTGATATGAATACCTATGTAAAACATTTTCCATCACTTCAGAATGAGAGCTATAATATAGGTCGGGCATACCAGGAGGGATATATAAACCTGCTATGACATACCATGACCCTTTGTACACACAAGATATAAACAACTGCTCCACATTTTCTTGTACTATGCTAATTTTTAGAGCATCAATAGATTTTCTTACATATATTAGAACACCTCCACCACTGGACTTAAGGTTTGTCAAATTAGACCTATCACATCGAAAAACATTAAAATTTATTCATTGCAGTTCACTATCTAGAAAGTCACTATTTAAGTTACTCTCAACTAAAACTATCACATCATATGAGGAACCATTCACAGCCAACTTTAGGACATTCAATTTGGTACGAAGAGCACCAACATTTTGGTGATAAACAGCCAATGGGGATGCACCTAGTTTTCCTGTGGCGCTTCTGCTTTTTTTAGCAACAATGGATGGAACTCCTTTTTACAAGGTTCTCACCCTCCTGATTTCTGCGGCTAAGTTCTGCCTTTGCAGGTTTATATTGGTCCTGCTGCAATCTTATCAAAACGATACCATTACCATACAAGGAAATTTTAAGATTCTTGAGCAGATAACCTCGTAACAAAGCATTAATAGACATATATCGATATAGTAAGTAGTACCTGAGGATAGGCTGAGACTGAAGAGAGCATAGACAATCACCATCCCAACAAAGAGATAATGGGAACATGGAAAGCTAAGTTTGCCGGAGAGTGCGTTCATACGACACCCCGATGGCTGATGGTGAAACAACAGTCCTCCGGAACTTGAGTCTTCTTGGAGGCTAGCGGCTTTTGGGAATATTTCCCATGGGAAAGCACGCAACAGTGTTCCAAGCAGAGGTGTACGCAATCTTGATGATTGCAAGAAAGGCAATCAAGGAGCGGAGGGATCAGGCCCTCTCAAGAGAATGAGCAGAGGCAACGAATTTTATTGTTGATCCTGACAAAGCCAGGTAGCACCCTGATGGTAGCGGTCATTGCAGGGCACTGCTGAAGAACACATAATGGGCCTTGAGGAGAGCGCTACCTGCCGATGATGCGGGATGAAGGCTAAAATCCCTGACCTTCATGGGAGGACTAGAATTAACTGAAAGTGGGATGGTTGGTTAAGGGAAGAGATAGGGTATACGGTATGCGGCAAAGGCCCCCCAGGCGTTCCCTCAACTATTACTACTGTACAGAGAGCAGACTTATATTTACTATTATATTTTATTCGAACGAATAAAATTTACTATGAAATAACAACGTAGTAAGAAATTAAAAATAATTCTTGTACAACCTTTTACAGGTAAAATCCCGGTGTCGAGGTCAAACCCGATACACGGTGATGTAAAAAACCGGTGATTAAAAATTCCAACGACCGGTGCGGAGTCATTATTTGGCCTTACTCAACAGCCAGTGACTCGACAATTCTGTTGAATCTGTGTAGGGCGTATTGCCACACCGTTATCTATAGACTTCCCACTTGACGTTGTTTTATAATATTTTTAAAGTTAATATACCACATCACACAACCGCTTATTTCCGCGCAAAGCGTTCAAGGTTTCCATTTCACTATCTGGTCTCATTTTCAGTTTTTCAGTCTATAATTGATACTTATCTAGTTAACAGCGTTGCGTCTCCGATCATTCTTTAGATTGCGATTCTTAAATTATTAAAGCATAATGACGAAACCAAAATTATATTTCGCTCAAGTGAGTCCTGCGGCCAGATCCACCCTTTTGACAATTGGCGCTTTGGATTTGGATGTGGAATTAATCCCTGTGAATCTCATGGCTGGTGAACATATGACACCTCAATTTTTAAAGGTAAGTACATAGAAAATAAAAATTGTTCAATATATACATGGTGTTTCAAATATGCAGTATTAAATTTTATGGACGATTCTAGATCAAAAAAAATAATAATAAATAATTAAAAAGTTTATATCTATCGAACTTTTTGAAATACACAGTAAGTTTCTGTAAGGATTCGGAATTATCGCCAGTCAATTGAAGATAGGGATGTCTATTATTTTTTTTGACATTTTAAATCTTTTTATTTTCGCCCAGTCAATGGAAGATAAGGGATGTCTATTAGTTTTTTCGACATTTTATTTTTTTTTGAAGTGAAAACTTCTTTTGTAGTACTTTATTATTAATTGGGGTATTTTTACGTAAAGTAATAAATAAAGTAGTTGCGAGATTGAATTAATAATATGGGTTGATGCTTGATCTATCGTCACTCGTTTGCAATGTTGTTTATAGATCCAGTGTAATAATAATATATGAAACTTCATAAGATACATACATATTATAATAATTGCTACGCCAGACCAGTCTTGCGGCTAATAAACCACAATTAATATTTTAAATTATCGATTTAAGCAATCATATTTGATATAAAATAAACTGGTCATTTAAAGAAAATATTATAGTGAAATTTAGTAGGTAATTTTAACGCGGTATATTGTGTACATTGTTCAATAGTTTGGGTTTGACTTCATCAGGTCCATACACTCCAACAAATCTTGATAAATCATTAAATATTATTATCGATATAAATTGTAGCACAAAAAAAACTTGTTATTATATCGCACCCATAAATGATAGGCACGCAATATTAAATGCTAATTTATTTATTATTTATAATAATATACGTTTTGCGGTTTGCATTCCTTATATAATATACTACATTTTAGAGGTGCGTTGTTACAATTCGTTGTCAAACGGGCCTTGGAAAAAGTATGAATTATTTTTCTATTAAAATAACAGAATATCATAAATGCAGTTGTTGAAATGCAGTTTATGTTAATGACAAAATTTACAGATTATTCAGATTTCGTTGTCATTGTAGAGTATTTCCTTTATTATGTTGAAGATAATTATTTATTTATTTATTCAAAGGGCCAGTTGTCCAATATTACAAAATAGAATATCTAAATCTACGATCACCTAACCTACAATAAAAATATAAAAAGGTAAATGTAAATTTTTGACTACTAACTAACTCAAGCTATGATCAATTATTAACAATCACAATAATCACATTGACATCACATCATAAACAAAAAGAAATAACTACATTTTACTACAATTTACAACACAGTAAAGTAGAAAGAGATAACCAAATTGAGACAACACAAGAGACTACTGAGACTAGCCGCTAGGTCGCGCCGGTCTAGAATCGTTCCAGACACGATTGTGTTATGTATTCGAGGAAACACATGCAAGCTGCTGTATATTTCGTAATAAGTGCATCCAATATACGGGCACGTATTACAATAAGTAATATTTCACATTTCGTATGGCCCTCCGCTCGCTACGGGGGCTCAAGAAAAGGAAACTAACCAGGGGCTAACCCAAACGTAACCCAAGACATACCCAAAATCAGGAAAAAAACTGTTTAGAAACTTAACCGTAGAAAAAAATTAAAAAAAGCAACGGAGTTCGAACCCGAGCCGCCGGCTCCGCCAATAGCCACAACATTGAGACCCAACCATCTAAACCTCTAGACCACCACGCCTTATACTGCAAATTGATTGCATCACGAAAACATAGTGCGAATACAAAATACAATCGCTGCAGTCACCGCCACATACACTTGATGGCGTTGGAGTCGTAAGAGAAAGAGAGAGGCGTCGCACGCAGTATTTCCTCATCGGGAACGATTCTAGACCGGCGCGACCTAGCCGCTAATAGACAAGAGATACAGTGTCACCTGGGTTGATCATCTAACACAAAATTTAAGGTTTCTTCTAAAGTTGGTGGGCCTATCAAAGCAGTCAAGATCAGTGTTTCAGAGTCGATCTTGGTCGATTTTCTGAACAAAAAGAGATGTGCTCTTAGGCACTGAAATTTTACCATAGGGCTAGTTCTAAACTCATTTTGTAAATAAAACAAAAATCTTTAGCATTATATGAATATTTTAATAAGTTACTTTACTTGAAAATAACTAGAAGCTCATAAATACACAAAATATAAACAGTGAATTATTGTATGTAGTCAGTGCTACGATGTGAACAATATTAGTCGAGGTAAAGTTTCGACCTTGAATAATATGACATAAATAAAACTTAAAATCTAAAGCAATGCATAAACAGTGGTAATACTTTACTAATATATGTTTATAAACATAACCTTGAATTTATGTACAGTGAAATGTCTATTAGAGTTCCTGCACAACAGCTACTTATCAGCTATATTAGCTGATTTAGCTTTGATATGAAATACAATAATATACAAGCAATAATAACAGGATTAATATTACCTTAGAGTTCACCTATAAGCTAATATGTACACTATGAACACCATTGACGAGAAACGTTCAATGTTCAGGAGGTTATCTTCTAACACTGGGGGAAAGTCACTTTGAAAAACACTAGATCCTAGATCTATGGCTAGCTTATATTTACAACGTAGTTCAATTTCTTACAAACAAGAATGACTGGAATGTAGTGGTTTGACTCTGGTATGCAGTTAGTGCATATTGCATGACATGAATGCCTTGTGCATGCGGCTTATTGGTACACGCATGAATGATTAGTAAATATGCTATACTGGCAGCATAAGTAACCTGAGGTCCGCGTAGGGGATACAGCCTTGTGATAACTTGAGTAAATTGGCAGACTAGTGCCGTTTAATCCTTATGTGAGAATAAGGCATGAGTAGATATGCAGACTGCAGAGTAATCCTTATATTAGAATAAGGCAAGAGTGTAGCAACCCAGTGGTACACTCGTGATATAGAATGTTGAAAACCCATGGACAAGGCCATTGGGGACTATACTGCGCATGGTACAGCCTTTGAGAATTAGAGATCAGTGGGTCTCCATAATGGCAGTAAAGATGCCGAAAAATACCTTTTTGTAGGCTTAGTACTAGAGATCAGTGGGTTTCCATAATGGCAGTCAAGATGCCGAAATATACCTTTTTGTAGGCTTATTGAGAATGTGATTGTAAACATGTTCGTTTACTTACTTGAGTTCCGAGACTACGCTCGATTGAGTGTGGTTTGAGACAGGGCTCGATTGTAGAACTCTCATGGATGAGACCAATTGGGACGCCATTGCTCGGCGTGAGACTCGTGAGAATAACGGCAGTGTGTTTGCCAATAAATACCTTATTGTAGGCTTGACATAAAGATGATTATGCTGGGATATCACTATGTCACTTGAGTAAAGAACTAGAGAGATTATGAGGTCTCAAAACGTGAGAACTTGCCGGCATGGCGGCTCAGCGCCAGCCGGCTCGAAACGGGGGTGCGCCTTTTGCGACTTACATGGCTGGGGTTCAAGACAAGACTTCTTCTTCTTACTAGAACGTGGGAACTGGGAACTAGAACAACTTGAAGAAGTTGTTAGCGCCCCTTCCGGCGAGATGATATACATCCTCCGGAAATAGAAAGGGCGAATAATGTATATGCTGAGAAGTTATGTAAACCGTTAAGTCAGCGATTGTCTAAATTAACCTTATGAATTTTAACACGAATCTGGTCGAAATACGTTAACTAGTTTTTACTAAAAAAGATCATGAATATTGGAGCTAACTTGATTACCTCCGTTAAAAGACAGTGATTGGTCGCCTCGGTCGCCGGGGTATAGCGGTAAGCGCTATGATTGATCAGATAGCCTAGGATATGCGGCATTGCGGCCACTTTCAGATAAGTGACCGTGGTTACAACAGATGGCGCTAGTAGTATCGCATGTATTTTAATTTGTTTGGAATGCGAGGACAGTGGCGTGGAATGTTAAATTGTACAAAACTTAAATCGTTAGATTTGAAGACGTGTTCAAAAATGGTTTTTGAACAATCAGAGGCGTGCTGATTAGCCAATCTTGCGACCCTAGTCAAAAAAAAAGCGTTAAAGGCATAGTTAGTTCTATGTTTTGGGTTATGAAAAGAAACCACTTGTCGAGTTTGTCTCGGCTCGACATGAATGCCAATCCTATTTAGTAGCTGGGGAAGAATGTTGTAAAAAAGTGACAAATCCGTTTGATTTTGTCTCGTCTGCAAAGTGTCCATGTGCTGGGTCTTCTCAATCAGATGATAGTTCACAATGTCTTGATAATTGGTTCCGGCTTGGTTTTGCTTAAACAATATATGTCTTAAGAATTTGTGTTGAACTCTTCAATATGTTAGGTGTGTATGTACATCATAATGAGGACACGGCAAATATAACAACCAGCAATATCACATCTTCCTTTTTCGCATCTGCGCAAGTCCGCGCGCAAGATATTCCTTGGTAGGAAATCCGTCAAACTGCCGCCAGCGGCGTCGTGTTTTTACGTCTGGTTTATTTTATTGCTATTGGAGTTAAATCGAAACCATAGGCGTGTATTTGTCAAATATTTGACATTGTGAGAGACGAACGTTGATTATGACATTGTGTAATGCAAAAAGCGATGGTGTTTAAGCAATAAGAACTTGTACAAACCAGACATATTCTTCCAAGAAGAATTTCTTTAGATTTCCTGCTCATACAACAAGGTATACATATATTTCACAACCCATTGGTATTTGAAATGTTATATTACGGCTCTGTTAAAGGGAAATCATACTTATATATTTCAAATCCAGCCCTGACTTTTCCTACCGAACTGACATTAGCAAGGTCAAATTTAATTTTTCGCCTGACAGGTCGAGTAATATTGCTGGTTGTTATATTTGCCGTGATGAGGAGACCAAATACATGAGCCATATTCCAAATGTGGGCGCACAAGGGAGCAATATAGTAAATGAATAGAATCGATGCTCTTTAGGTCACCAGAACATATCTTGAAGCCCCACATTTGAAGAGCCTTAGAAACTACCCCAGAAATATGCGGGATAAAACTCAAGCGACTATCAAGTGTAATTCCCAGGTCTCTAATATGCGAAACTGGCTCTATAAGGTTATTGTTGACGTAATAGGTGTGGTCAACACTATTTCTGCGTTTACTGAAGCTAATTGAGTAATGACATCCAAGTCCATACAGTTGTTGTTGCACCAGACAATGAGTCTATCTAGATCCGATTGAAGCATGAGGCAATCATCCATTGATCTAACTATAAGATATAGTTTTAACTTGCCTGCAAAGAGAAGGGAGAAACTGTGTTGAAAACAACGCAATATATCATTTATGTATAAGATGAACAACAGGAGCTCCAAGTGTGACTCCTGGGTCACACCAGACAAAACAGGTATCTGAATCGATCGAAAGCCAAGGACCTGAACAATTTTTGTTCTATCAGTGAAATACGAGTAAAGCCATTGTAGCAAAGACCTATTAGAACCCAGCCTTCCTCGATTTGTGGATCAGCAAGTGATAATTGACTCTGTCGAAGGCCTTAGAGAAGTCAGTGTACAATGCGTGAACTCGACACCCCTCCTCCAATGACCGGGACAAAAAATCTGTAAATGACAGAATATTTAGCTCTGTGGAACGCCCGGCAATGAAACTAAATTGCTCATCAACCAGTTCACCTTGAAGAGAACGAGTCAGAAAATCACACACGAGGCTTTTAAAGATCTTTGGAATGGTACTTAAAATGCTGATAGGCCTGTAATAATTGGTCACCTGGGAGCTGTCTCCTGTTTTGTGAATAGGCGTTATGTTCCAAAAACTCCTGAATGTAGATATTGATAAATATAAAGAAAAGGGAGCGAGCCAATAAAAAGCTGAACTGTTTTAAAAATATGGGGGGGGGGGGGGGGAAACCATCCGGATATGGACCCTTGCCTGTACCCAGCCCTGACCGCCTAGTGTATATGTCTAATATAGAAGCAGTTAAGCTGTTTAGATGTAAATTATTAAATATCACTTCATTGGGTTTATGACATGCTTTCCTGCTATACATTTCTGAAAAGTATTCAACAAATATACCAACTATCTCTTCTCCAGAGGACCCAGTGACACCCTTAGAAGAAAGTTTATTAGGATTTTAAATTCTACCTTTTTTGGAGCTTACAAACTTCCAGACATTTTTTAAGTTAATGGTAAGGGATATTTCAGTAAACTGAACATAGTCTTGGTAATCCTGCCTAGTGCCTCTTTAAGGCCTTACACCCAGCTCTTGCATACCAGAAATTAATATAGTCAACATATGAGTTAACATACAGCTTATGTAGCTTTTCTTTTCTATAATTTATGATTTAAGTTCATTGGAAAACCAAATGGGAAACTTCTTTGAGGAATATCTTTTTAATGGTACAAAACGGTCTATACATAAGTGCAATACCTCATAAACATGTTACCTAATCATAACATTCAGATATTTATTCAAGGACAAATCATCCCAAACGAAACCGTACAAACATTAAGACAGCAATATAAACAATTATTTTAAAGTCTCTATAAAACCCTTTGCCCACGAGTTCCCTGTTTCTCTCATTTGAGAGTAAGTTTAAGAGTGAATGACAACCGGCAACACAATTTACTCCTCAGCCAAATACATCTCAAGGTACTCATCTGTCACGAGTACCAGGTCCAGCAGAGAATTCGCCTCATTTAATATATGGTTGACTTGAAATAAGCTGTGGATAGAACACATATTTGTCAGCACTTTCAAGTTTTCGACCTCATTGCTGAGGCAACAGAGCCAAATTCTTCAGAGGCAGGTGGAAATCTCCTAATAAACAAATCCTAAATTCTTCACAGACTTCATCCAATCAATCACTAAAAGTTGCGTGGATTTCAAAAGAGACACGAGGTGGAAAATACCTCGTTCCCAAGATATATTGTTTTCCCCCCAGAGCCGATTAAAACAAATGAGGAGCTGAGGGCGGAGGTTTACTTTTTATATTTTTGTGTACCGCAATGAGCACACCTCCACCTCTGGAGTATAAGCTGGTTTCGGTTGATCTATCTTTCCTGTAAATTTTATAGTCATATAGGCAAAGCTCACTGTCAGAAGTCAGATGTCAGCCAGGTCTCATTAAATACAATAATGGGAATAAGAAGCATTGAGAAACAATGAGTCCAGTTGGGTCCGGAGACCTCTAACATTCTGAAAATAGACTAACATGTCTGAAAACGACTCTGTTAGTTTTTTGACATGATTCTGGGAGCACCATTGACATGTTTGATTGTAAGGCTTTTTCACCATCTCTCTGTCTTTTTTTTTAACTCATTTTTAAGTTGGTTAAGATTTTGGCGTAGCTGAATAGTTAGATCAATACCAATAAAGTTTTTTTGAGATCTATCAAGATTTTTCTTATTTACTAAGTACTCTACGAACATGCTCTGCAGAACTGAGCCTGAGCCTAAGGGAGCGATATCCATTTTTGTTCTTTTTGTCCATACGAGCAATATGCTTGAGATGAAATTTTTGATTTTATTTCGCCTAGAGCTGAGTTAAAACCAGATTTTATTTCCTTTACGTCATCTTTTAGGTTTTTGAATTGGTTTATCAATTCCAAGACCGTGCTAATGCTGCTTTTCACTTCAGCAATTTCAGCCTCGAGAATAGTAACACGATTAGCAAGCCGAAAAACATCTCTGATCTTTGGTGGGCAATCTCTGCATAAGTATGGGAATGTTCGGTTGGAGAGTATAAGAGTTCGAATTTCAGTTGATGAAACATCAGAACATTTCTTGCACATAACAAGCTTACAAAGGTCACATGGATATCCAAATAATCCATTAGAATTTCTAGTAGGCTCCCTGGCGAATACTGCCTCATCGTTCGATGAAAAGAAAACAAATTATAACTATTGCCACAAAGCATGCACCACCAAAATTTTCGATTGTCTAACAGTGAAATATTCATTTCAGAAAAACCCTCTGCACACTGTACCAACCCTCGAAGACGGTGACTTTGCCATTTTCGACAGTCATGCTATCAATGCATATTTAGTAGGAAAATACGGCAAAAATGATTCGCTTTATCCCAAGGATCTCCAGAAGAGGGCGATCGTAGACCAAAGGCTATATTTTGATTCTGGAATATTGTTTCCACGGATGGGCGCTATTGTTGTAAGTATTATACCTAATTTTTTAAAATTGATGTTTTAGTTAAGTTATCACAGGTGCCCCCCGCAAATAACCTTTTTTCTTAAGCTCCAAATCTCATATGGTGATGGACATCATCATATCTACGCGAACGTTGTTGATACCGCCCTAAAAAAAATCTGCTGATGCGTTATTTGTTTAGTAGAAAATAACTTTGTTTGTTATTATAATATTAGGTTTGTTCTAGCATGAAATTTCGGACGGTTTGAAGCCATCGGAGTTTGCGCATAGCAATAAAAGCGACGCTTATATCGTTATGCGCAAACTCCGGACGGCTTCAAACCGTCCGAAATGTCATGTTAGAACAAACCTATTACCTATATGGCATAAATGTACCTCTCCAAGTAGTTTGGGTTAGTTACTCTGGTGTGCTTTTAGCCGGTAACAAGAATGAGACGAAATATCATAAAAAATAAATTACTATTAGTCTCGGAACCTAACCTGACGATATAAAAAAAAAACCTAATATTTGCAATGTTCATAATGTTAGCCCCGTCATTTTGGATATTTAAATAAAATTGCTGTTCGTACTTATGCTATGTGCTATAGGTATGTGCTGAGTTGCGTCGCAATTTATTTTAAGAAATGTTTTTTTGGTCATTTTTGTGTGTGTGTATTGAGTTGTGCCGCATTTGCAAACAGTGTATGTATAACAATTTAATGAAATTATCTGGTAATGCAACGGGATCATCTGTGCTGAATTGTGCCCCGAGTTGTTACTATCATTTGTCACCACAATAGACAAAACGTCAATTTTTCAAAAGGTCCGCTGTTGCCAAATTGATTCTTAAGATGTTTGCTTCAGTTTCGTTTTATCTTCTAGAAAGTGCAGCAATTTATTCTCAAAAATGTCGGAAACTAAACCAAATTAATGTAATTAAAATCTGTTGAATAAAATAATCCATTTATCTGGTTAATTTGGGTTACTTTTTGTTGGTTTTCATCCCGCAGCGAGCGAAGGGCAATGCATATCGTAAAATACTTGACGAATACATACACACAAGTGAATAGTGTATTCCATTCAATGCACCGAAAAAAATGGATATCCGTTGTACACTATATTAACCAATAAATTTTGCCACCTACCTAGAAAACGAAACGAAACTGCAGCAAACATCTTAAAAAAAATTTGGCAACAGTGGACGTTTTGGCTAACAACTCAGGGAACAACTCAGCACAAATGACGCCCGATGCATTACCATAATTTTTAATAAAATCGGATATATTTGTTTAAATTGTTATACACTTGAACAAATGAACAAAAAAAAAAAGAAAAGCGGCACAAACTAAGCACAATTTAGCGTCGCAAGAATTAGCACAAGCCATCACAACAAGGAATTTTGGAAAACTCCAAAATCGCCAGGTTAATCTTATGGGCATTAATTTCCACGTCGGAACCATGACTTTTCACGCTCATCTTTATATTCCAAATTCATTTTTTTTACTTCATCCTATACTTTACCTTTAATTTTAACATTTCGTTTCTGTTGTATTTTATATTCAGTTAAGTATTTTGTCTTTTTTTAGATTTATACTTTGCATCAATTATTGTATTAATTACTCCTTATATTTTCATTTGCATTATAATTGTTCTGTGTCTATTTAACCTCTTTGTTGTTGCGTTGAACCAAATTTTAGACACTTCTTTTATGTATTTCGAGCTGCGAGTTGCTTACACGGATACAAATTATTAAAGTATATATTTGCCTCCACGGCAAAAAAAAAACACTCACCTTTTTTGTAATTAAGCATAACTAACGATAAATTAAGCGATTCATATAAAATGATGTGGGTAAAGCAAATTTAGTTCCGGCTAGTCACTATAATATTATTTGTTGTAAACTTAATATATCCAAGGCCAAGCTAAAAATGTATGTATAGTAATACTTATTTATTAAGTGATAGGATAAGTAAGTAATTATTGATTGTTGGTAAAGTAAAGTATATCATTGATATGATGAAATGATTACGGATAAAACGTGTTTAATCTAGAATCCGAAGTTCTTGATATTCGTTTGTATCAAATCTTTAAAAATGGGAATAATCTAAGGGACTTGCTCACGAAATCAGCTATACTCCCTCTTGTTACGCACGTCGGGCCTCGTCTAGAAGGAACTGGCCGCCGCCGCCATGTTCATGAAAACAGCGTATCCATTCATTTGAACCCAAATATTGCATTCCATGCGTAAATAAATAAACTCATAGTCATACTCTGCGAACATTATTTTAGAAAAGTAAGTACCTAGGTAAACTATTTCTTGTTTGGGTTACTACTGTAAATACAAGACGATGAAAAAAAAATAAAACAATAAAAAAAAAGTTTGCTATTGCAAGTGCCGTGAGACAATAGAATACGATGTTTCTTCGTCGGAATTATTAGTTGCAAAACGTTATGGATAATTAATTAACGCTTCAAATTTAGTTGTTGGTATATGTCATGCAGTAGAAAAATATGTGATCCTTAACAATAAATATATCAAAATTACTTAAAAGACTTATTTAATATAATAAGAGGAACTTATTTCAAGTTGATGAAAAAAAATGCGGAATATTAATTTTTTTTTCATAAAATTATTATTTCAATCTGGAACTATTTTTGACGCGTAGCAAACAATCGAGCTTGCTCATTATCTATTCGTCGTATTCGCGCAGGTATACAGGTTAAAAAAATAACAAAAAGCATTTTTCCGCATTTTTTCCATTAGAAAACTAATATAGAATATGTAATTTCTTGTTGTTTTTTAGAAAAAATGTTATATTTGATAGCGCTATTGTTAATGCGATTTTTTCATAAAACAACAAATATTTTTAACAAAAATATAAAATATGTGTGCAATATGCTAATAATAAAATATCATAAAGAAGATGCCAAGTGGCATATATGACTAGTTTGGCAATCACTTTTTGGAAGAATCGTGCATCGAAGGCAACTGCCATGAATTATATACCTCAAGATAAGAATTCATCATTAGGTAACCCAAAGAACCCAGACATTGCGGCAAAACAGGATACGAAGTGTGAAACTCAAATTAATTTTATTTCGTAGTGAATGAAATTTGTTTTTCCTTTGTTTCCTTATATAATTAGTATATTATTCCCAAGTAGACCGGCACGGCGCACACTGGGTAAAAATAGGCATTTTCCGGAAAAAAATCTTTAAGTATCTAAAAATGGTTCATAATTTTGGTTTTGGTTATTTTTCATATTCGTAATAGAAATGGTAACTAAATTTTATCCCAGGGGCGTCGATTTACGGGCCTTACCGGGGGCGGGAGGAATGCAAACCTTTTTAGAAGAAGCGTCTAAATGATAATACTCCGCATATACAGGGTGTTTCAAAAAAACCTACACAAACCTAGGGCTGATAGATCAGCTAAAAATAAGTTCAGTTCGCTTAATAAACATATCGAAAAGTGACTCCTAAGGAGGCTACAGCCCCCTAAATGGGCTTTCCTGAAGATGGTCTTTTCGCAATATCTTTAAAACGGTGTTGAATAAATTAACGAAATTATCTTGGAAATTTGGTATACTCTCATAAAATTAAAAGTGTTAACAGGATTTTGTTTCAAATTAAAAAAAAATAATAATTCAGGGGCTTAACGTATGGGGGACTTCAATGTAAATTTTGCCCCAACTTTTCCATTATTGAGATTTTTTACCTTTCAGCCCCCAAGTCGAAAGTACTATTATTTTTACATATAAAAGGTACTTCTGTCTTGTTATGATATAACGCACCGTTTTCGAGATAATTCAACATTAATGTTTAATAGTCAGTGTCTCGATAACTTTTTTGAAGTAGGCTATGTCTGAAAATCAGAAATTCAACTTAACTATCAGATTGTATGTTCCAAGAGGTGAAAAAAATATCATAGTTATATGCCAAAAAATCCTTTATTTCCAGCATACCGGGTGTTTAAAATATATGACATGCACCATGCGCCCTGCGCGCTGTCAAATCGGAAGAATCACCGCCAACTAAGCTTTATCCGCAAATATCCGCAGATGATTTTTGCTTTATTACTTTGGCCAAAGTACATACTAGAAAAATAAATTGATAAGAAGATGTAGGTACATGTGGCTAGTGGGTTAAATTACTTAAAATTTATGAAATGTTACAAAAAATTACTTTGTGTTTAGATTTTCAAGATTTAAGGTTTAAAATCGTTACATAAAAATTAAATAAATTAATATTTATAAATATTAAAGTCCCTGCTTGTTTAGTAAAAAAGTTGAAACTAAGCAAGTTATTTGATATAGCAAAAGCTGATAGGATACAATTGTTATAATTTTCTATCTTGTTTAAAAATTTGGTATCAGTTTGATTTAAAATAGTCATTTGTGTATTTAGAGCGCAAAGTAACGAATTGCCGCTTGAGAAAGAATGTTACTGCGCGACGCGTACCGGAGCGCAGTAATCTTTCGAAAACGGCAATCTTACTTTGCGCTCGAAAAACACACAGAACTTTTTCTACAGCCGCATTTTTAAAAATTAAATGCACATTTTTCTCTATACTTATTCTGAAATTTGCAAATAACTGTCAGTTTTGACATATTATGTTCGGGCTTCGGGCATATTTAAATCAGGATTGCCCGCAACAAACTGTAACAAACGCACGACTGTCATTTATTTATCTTCGGTTTCCATGACCATTCAGCACACTAGACGGAAAAAGTGTGAATTTCCTTTTCCATGTTCGCGCTAGAGCGCAAAATAAGGATCCACGGCATTCGTCGATTTTGCGACTTCATTTCAATTTAGTATTTAGTTATTTTGCGCGCGGCTGTAGAAAAAATATATTTCCATGTCATCCGCCATAAAATTTGGGCATTTGAGCTAAAACTAACTAAAATAGTTATAGATGTGAAATAAAAGTCTTGTAGTCTTACTCCACTTAATTTATTGCGCAATTTAGCTCAGGTAGCTAGACATGTTTCGAACATATAAATGTTCATCATCAGGAGAGCTAAAAGAATCTACCTTTATTCAAGTTCAAGTTCGAAATAATACAATATAAAAGTAAAATTCAAACCAACGGCCTGAACAAATGAAAACCTACTCACCAGAGCTCGGGTCCGAAGACCACAGTAAGAAGGGGAAAATTCAACTCTTAGGAGAAAAGTATATCTTATTATCTAGAATTAAGTGTAGGAGAAAGAAAAGAAGAAAATTCGCTGAAAAAGAGAGATTAGTTAGATTGATTGTTAGAAATTTGTCATACCATTCCCTTACCTAAAATACATGTTACAGTTAAAACCTAAATTGTGCCACATAGGGCTTTAATTGTTTAATTTTTCTTCCTTTTGGAGAACATTTCATTGATTTAGAAGGATTTTTTCCATTTAAATCCTTCTAAATTAATAAAATGTTCTCCAAATGAAGAACAAATAAATAATTAAAGCCCTATGTGGCACAATATCTTTTAAGTTTAAATTTAGGTTTTAACTGTAACATGTATTTTAGGTAAGGCCGAGGGTATGACAAATTTCTAACAATCAATCTAACTAATCTCTTTTTCAGTGAATTTTCTTCTTTTCTTCCTCCTACACTTAATTCTAGATGATAAGATGATACTTTTCTCCTAAGGGTTGAATTTTTCCCCTTCTTACTGTGGTCTTCGGACTCGAGCTCTGGTGAGTAGGTTATCATTTGTTCTGGCCGTTGGCGTTGGTTTGAATTTTACTTTTATATTGTATTATTTCGAACTTGAACCCTTGAATAAAGGTAGATTCTTTTAGCTCTCCTGATGATGAACATTTATATGTTCGAAACAGGTCGAGCTACCTGAGCTAAATTGCGCAATAAATTAAGTGGAGGAAGACTACAAGACTTTTATTTCACTTCTACATTTTAACTCCACTGCGACATTATGGACTACTTCTTCAACTTAAAATAGTTATCTAAGAAGAGAAACAGAAAAAGAATTAGTTTATATCGAGGGGGAAATAAGTACTCAATTTATGTACACTGAAATTCCTTTCTTTAAGTAAAACATTAGAAATTCCTCAGAATTTCCCAAAATGCGCCGAAATTCCTCAAAATTCCTCTTGCGTCTTGAAATTCCTCTTGCATTTCTTGAAATTCCTCGGAATTCCTCGAAATTCCTTGGAATTCCTCATACTATTATGGAACTTCCTCTTTTATTTCTTGCAATTCCGCGAAATTCCTCCGGAATTCCTCATCCATGTATTGTAATTATTTCTACATTTATTAAAATTTCCTAAATTTTTTCATTAAAATAAAAATCAGTATTTGAGAAATATTTTAAAATTTCTCTAGAACTAGCTTATAAATAAGCCTGGCAATCGTTATCATTTTGGCTAATACTCGGGCTCAGATTTAGTTTTTCTTGATAGCCTATAGATTCGGTATCTATATTAATATTCATTATCTGGCTGAAAATTAGTGTCTTACTATGGTATGCCATAAAATTTCCTATAAATTAGTACTTATTCTATATATAATAACCGCAAGATATTAATTAATAGTAAAAGGCTTATTCCTCGGCTTATTCGGATAAAGTTCGAATGCAAAGCATATTTTTAAATTTGGAGGTAAGGCTGATGCTCGAAACTATCGACTCATTAGTATGCTTTCAGTAATGCCTACACTGTTTGAACATGGTGTTGAGCTAAAGCTCTCTAGTGTTTTTGAGAAGTTTTTGATATCTCGGATTCTCGGCAGAATGGGTTCATTTCTGGCCGGTCTGTAGATGCAAACCTATTTTTATACACCAATTACATCTCTGGTACAATAGTGGCAGGAGTTGAGGTTCATGCTATTTACATGTACTTTAGTAAAGCATTCGCCAGTTATTCATATGCAAAGTGTCAGTTCATGGTAATTCAGTCAATTGTGTGCCACAAGCTCGGCCACAAGGCTCTCATCTGGGTCCACTGCTTTTTAATCTTTTTATAAATGACATAGGTAGTAAATTAAAGTCAAATTAATACTATTTGCTGATGATTTGAAATTATGCTCTAAATGAATCTGAACTTTGGATATAATTAGACGATCTGTCCAAGAATCTTCTGGATGATGTCGCTCAAACATCGAGATGGCGCAGCAAGAATGAAATTAAATTAAACAGTGGAAAATGTTTTTCCATCCATCTTGGTAGGTTAAGAACTGAATTTCCATTGGCTTATAGCCTGAATGACATCCTTTTGAAAGAAGTAAATGCTTGTTAAGGATTTGGATGTCTATTTTGATAATTAATTGACATTCACAGAACATTATGATAAAATCATTGTTCGTAGTAATACAATGATGGAATTTGTTAAGAGAATCTGCCAAAACTTTACTCATATTAATGCTCTTAAAATTTTATTCTTTATATAAGTTATATAAGTAATAGAATTTTCCAATGTGATGTCTTCTTAATGCATAATAAGACGTTTTATGTCTTGAAAATATATAGAAATATTTTGCTTCATTTGCAAAATATACACTTAATTATAAAGGAATTTACCTGACAGTCGGTGAAACATTGTCCTATTTAGGTTTACAGTCACTTATGCGTAGAAGGGAGTATTATGATGTTTTTTTTATTTTCAACATATTAAATAATTACCTTGATAATTACACAATAGTATTTGTATAACTTGTAAAGGTGATTCCGTTAATGAATAAATAAATAAACAGACAGACCGACATACGTCACATCATCAACGTCTTATAACGAAATGAGAAATAATTCCACCCTTATGCCAAGGATTATCTTTATTTCTCGTTACTCTCGGCTATACTCGACGATCTCCGGAGCTTAAGCGTATTAACTTTCCGACCTATTTTTTCTTTCCTTTTTTTTCTTATTTGGTTTTATAATACTTTTATTAACTTTCCAAACAATCTTTTGTTTTTTTTTTATTTTTTTTCTTATTTCGTTTTATAATACTTTTATTGACTTTTCAAACATTTTTTACTTTTTTTTCATAAAGCATTTTTCCCCATTTTTGCCATCCTCCACCTCGTAGTTAAATTCCTTCGCCTTTTTTTTCGCCGAAAACAGTGTTTCTTAACTTTTTTTTATTAGTTTTATTTCTTATTTCGTTTTATAATACTTTCCGAACAATTTCTTAAGTTTTTTTCACTTTTTTCCAATTTTTTCGAACATTTTTGGGTATCTGTAGGGGTGGAGGTAGGGGGAGTATAACTCCAACTGATGACCCCGTAACACGGGGTCATCACTTGTCATTTTCGAGTCGAGGCGAGGCTCCGTTGCAGATATCGGCAAAAAGTGTCGCCACCCACGGAAATTGAACCCGGGTCGCCGTATCCCATGCACAGAATCTGACCACTGCACTAAAAGACCTGTTAAAAGCAATTCATTAGACCGTAAACACATGGGTAAATTCCATGCCTTCCGGAGATTTTCGAGTACAGCAGGGAGTAACGAGAAATAAACGGTATTCTCTTATACCACAGCCGTGCGCGAGGCCGTCTGACTTGCATATTGGTCGCACTATCATACGTCACACACTCGTCTGGTCTCGCCGCTATCCTGCGACATAGGCGCCGCGCCGGCGCTTTGGCTTTCCAAACAAATTGAAGTATAAAATTCATCCGAAATTCCTCCGCAATTCCTTGAAATTCCTTTGTAATTCCTCGTAAACAACTGGAAATTCCTCGTGAATCTCGAAATTCCTCTTGGAGAATTCGAAATTCCTCATGAGCAACTCGAAATTCCTCGAAATTCTCCATATAAGTACACTAAAATTCCTCACGTATTTCCCCCTCGGTTTATATACTTAATGAAAAAGAAACATGTACATTTTTTCCTCCCACAACCCACTGTGCGGCGCCTAGGGACAACCTATAATCAATCTAGAATCAATTCTCTAATCAATTTTCAAGTAAACCCAAATTGTTTTTTTTCCTAAACTTAAAATTATATTTTTTTTTATATGAGCATATTTCAATATTAATAACGTATTTTTTATGTCTAGTTATTTTCATTTTTTTAATGGCTTATTATATCTGCTCGACAGCAGGCTTATTTCAATGTTACCTGACTTTAAACAGGTGTCCCCTAAAATGTTACGCCTATGGTGCGCCGCCGGAAGAAACATGACGCAGGCGCGTCTTTCTAACCCTACATAAATGAAATGTTCATTATTTCATTCATTACTTTATCCCCTCTTTACCTTAATATTTCTAATGTTGGCATGTAAACATTTGACTGCATGACCTGCTCTGTCTATATTGTTTTTTGTATGTCTTTACTTTTGACACGTGGATCGTTAAATCTGGGAATTAGACTTAAGAATAAAGACAAAAGTTAACTATCTCCTATCTTAAGGGTCAAGTTTAAATTAAAACTAGATATTGCTGCATAAAGGACTCTAACGATTTATACAAAATATACTTCAAACTTACCTTTAATGTACTCTTTCCTTAGAACGCGAAATATGTTTTCCTACTTGATCCATTCATGTATGTATGATTCTTCTATTTTGTCCTTGGAGCAGTTTGTCCATGATATATTACTAACTAACTAACCCTAACTAACCCTTCTGCCAAATTTAGGAAGTGTATGTCTTCTCTTTAACTGAGGAATTTCGAACATATCTGACCGCATATTTTTATGGTAATCTACAATGAGCGATTTTCTTCTAAAATCTTTTCTGAAAACTTGTCTATATACGAGCAAGAGCGTTAACACAAAATGACAAAAATTCAAACACTAACATAAGAATCACGTATGACAACCCGACGCGACACCATTAAAATAAAAACAAGAATTAAAAAAAAAACAAAGTTGGAGGGCTGCAAGTCGCAAAGCAGGCCGGGGGATGACGAATTCAGTAGACTGTGTTCAGCAGGGCCCGCTTCAGCGATAGCGTCGCCCCGGACAAAAAGGCAAATTGCCGCCCCCTAATATACATTTAAAAATACATATCTTTTGTTTAAAATAAAAATCAGATGGATTTAAATTATATTAAAAACGTATATTCAAAAAGAAACATAGTACATAATTAACATTCAAGTAGGACAAAACAGTAAACATTAAAAACGGTAATATTAATAGAACTCTTATGTCTATAAGCAATAATTATTTTTAATAAGTTTGAAGGAGGTTTTATTTTTATTTTTGCTAAACAAAACACTATGGGTCCAAGGGTAGTACAAATACCAAAATAATGAAAAGCAAACTAATTGTTAACTATGTGTAGGTATTTGTAATATTGTTACAACAATGTGTTGCACAACATTTTTTTCTATTTCATTATTTATTTTTTTCCATTATTTGGACATTTTATGAAAAAATGCCGCCCTTTGGATATGCCGCCCCGGACAAATGTCCGGGTTGTCCGCCCCTAGAGCGGGCCCTGTGTTCAGGAACTTACCTAGCTCATCTGAGTAAAGTTCACTAAAACACATTCGAAAAATCAGCCGATGTAAACTTTAGGATGCTTTTGCCGTTCGAAAATTAGGACCATATTTTTCTAGAGCTTACTATTTTTGCTCGGTAACAATAATTATTGCTCGTCGCGCCCGGAACTGTTTAGTTTAAATCAAAATAATCAGATATTCTTTGGAATAATGCTCTGTCCCCACAGCAAGGTCGGCACGCTTGATTAAACTTTCTGGTTGAAATAAAGGAAGACGCTGCTTTAGGGACAGCATTATTCCAGTTATTCCACGAAATACCAAATATCTTATTTAAACAGTTCAGTTATCAGGTAAATTTTATACGTTTGTGAGACGTGATAATGCGTGCGTACCTACAAGAATTTTTTTATATAGGTCAAATTTAGTAACATTTACAGTGGATATGGAGTCTATTTTATAGAAAATGCCCAGGTTTCGCTAAAAAAGTAATCAATTTAGATTATATGGCATAAGAAAGTATATGCTATATATTTTTTCCATGAGTCAATTATTTCAAAATAAATAATTTGAATGTTTTTAAAAGCAATAACAATAATACAAGTTAGACATGCAACCAGGGATACAGATTATGGATAACAAGCATTGATTTGTATAGGAGTGGATAAGCAATAGCCGCCTGTCGCACTACTCAAAAGTGGCAACCTATGGGTGAAAAAACAGGTTTCTGCGCATGACAAAATCGACGCAAAATGGAAAAACGTAAACAAAGAAGATACCGTTTTGTCATGCGCACTAAAACACTTGCCGTCTCAGCAGGCGTCGGTCAGGATCGAACTTGGCTTTTGTCTTTGACGTGTTTTCGTTTTGACGGCGCCGGCGCGGCGTTTTGAGTTAATAATTCGAGTTCGATTCGAGGCAAAATACCCGGGATTTCCTATTTCAAGTAAGTCTAATTATTATAAGTATTACTTATTTATACCTTATTGTTTGTTTCACTATGCTAACTGGGGCCCATTTCACAATCGGCAAGACTCCTCTACCGAATATTTGGTGAAATAGTCACTTTCGAAGTCCGGGCCTGCCTATTTACCTTCACGGTGCAACAGCTAGCTAATACTAATTTTCTAATGCGCAAGTCCAAATTGAAATTTCTTTGTTTACATTTCGCGGTCGTAAATTTGCCATGTTTGGTCTATTTATTGCTTATCCACTCCTATACAAATCAATGATAACAAGTCAGATGATAGATTTCCGTGAATAATCAAATATCTAGCCGTGAAATGTGCAGGGCCGTAGCCAGAACGAAAATTTTTTGTTTTTTTTTTTACCAGAGCCTATAATCATTTTTTTTATACAAAGCTATATTATAGACTTTTATTCTTTATCCTTAATTTCACCATCTTTTTTAACTAGTTGAAAACGAACTGCACATTAAAACAAAATGTTATTATAAAGAAAAGTTAAAATATACTGGATATGAGAATAAAGTATGAAAATACCATATTATAACAATATAGCAATACAAAATAAACTAAATTTAAAACAAAATGTAACAAAGCATAAACATTAAATACAAAACTAAGTATATAAAAATAACACCTATTTTTTAAATATAAAAAACGCAACTGGGATATTAAAAAGTCTGTTGTTTCTTTTATTTTCGGTCGTGCTTTTTTGTTCAAAAAACGTTCTGGTTGAGAGTTTGTAAATTGACTCTGGACATGAGCACAGAGTATATAAAATACCATTTTATAACAATATAGAATTAACTAAATTTAAAATAAATGCATAAAAATAAACATTAAATAAAATATACAAAACCCTACACAAATATATAAGAAAACCCAAGAAGGAAATTCAGAGTTGTAATTTCCTTTGTTTTTGGTCGTGGAACTTTTTCAAAAACAAGTCCAGACTCAGAGACTTTGTAATTCGACTGTCAAAGGCTAAATAAATTTAATCGTCCATATATGTGGTCTAAGATGAAAACGAAGGTACATTGACTGCAGTACTGCATCCAAAAGTATAAGCCGGTCAGGAACGTAAACAGAATCTTATTTTTGGAGGGCCAGTTGGGGCACATCTAAATTTAAGGGTGGGGGCTAAAATAGCTGGCCGCAGGAGGTAAATCCGCCGGAAAATTTTGGGGGTGCCACGCCCAAGTTTTATCCAAAAGTCGTTAAAATCGTTAAAAAAACACGCCTCAATGAAACAAATTAATCAAATTCTGGATTCTTCTGAACAAGCACCTTACTCATAAGTACATACAAATAAAATACTGCTTTTTATAACTTATAGCAATAGATTAGTTATCCACTAAGCAAGTACTTACAGACCCCAAATTTGAACTTGAGTTTAGCTCTTGAGGCAGATAAGCATGTCAATAAATCTTTAAAAAGAATGAGACAAGAAAATGAGAAGTAATTTTCAGATATTTATCAGGAAACCAAAACGATTTGTGACCAGTTTGATATCACAATTTTATAACCGAGAACCGCTAATCGGCAAACTGATAGAAACAATATTCCTGGATCAAAGCCGGTCATAGATGCAAAATTTATTAATCACAAAAATACTCTTGAATCTGTTCAAAAACTTGTACGTAATAATAATAGTTTAGACATTAAAGAAATTTTGAATTATACCCAATAGCTTTTGGAATTTTATGAGCTGGATTATTCCGGTGCTATGGAGAAGGAGAAGTTACACTTTGGGTCCAGTTTATAAAATATAAAACAGAAAAGCCACAAAATGCGACTAAGGCTTTATGAACTTTTAATTATGAACTTTAAATTCTTGTGAAAGATCGTTTTCTTCCCTAAAATTTCTAAAAAAATATTTGCGGAATTCCACTGGGGGCAATAGATTAAACGGCCGCCGGGCTTCAATGCACATACATCCAGATATTTCGATTCTGGAAGACGAAGTTCTTGATGTCTTAGCTCTCCAATCACTATAATTTATTTAAATTTATATATTAATAATAAACTTAATTTTAATTGCGTTTATAATGTTGCTTTGTTTTTTGTTATACTCACTGCTTTAAAGTTTTTTCTTGGCATTATTAATTTTTACGCTGCCTTAAATATAGGAACTATATTACACGTACGTTTCGTTTTGTGTTCTATAATATATTATCGTTTTTAATACTCTTCCTAATTTATTTTGAAAACCCCACCTAATACAAAATTCTGGCTGCGCCGCCGGTGGCTGCACACGCCTAAAGAAGTTTTCACTTTAAAAAATTAAAACTGAAAACCGGAATGAGATAAAGAAACAAAACAGGTGAAAAAGTCCGTTTTATTTAACGCAGGGTTGCGAGACCTTTCGGCTCGATTTCCCCATTCGAAATTTAAAAATCCCTCAAATTTAGTACTTTTTGGAAAAAATCCCCCAAAAATTTATTTTTTATTTTTGTAGATTATGATATTTTATTCCTGGATTTTAATAATTTTTTGTGGCTAAAATATTTTCCCCATACCTCTAAAATATCCCCAAAATAAGCTCTGTTACATATAAAGCCTAAAGAACTAGAAAATATTTAGTGCAAATAAAAGCTACTTTGTCCAGGAAATTTTTTATTTTTCAAATGAAAGAGAGAACTTATAACCAACAGTAAAAACAAGATAAAAAGTGTGTGCTTAAGACCGTACGAGAGGAGTGAAAACTCCAATAATGCAATATTAAAAGCTAAAAAAAATAAGAAAAAAAAATCTTGAAAAAAGGCTTCGGGTACCTCTCCTACCACCTCACTCGAAGGTTTTTGTCAAAAACGAGTATAAGTATACGGACCGGTATAATACATATTTATACTTAGTCGATTATTGTGTAAACGGGCCTAAAGGCGTTTTTACTTTACAAATATAATATTTCTTGAATTGATTAGTATATTTAATCTAGCTTGTCATAACAAGATTAGTTCCCTAAAGTTAAATAACGATAAATTTCTTTAAAAGTATATAAAACCATTTGGAGGATTAAATATTTTTATGCCACAACTATAGATGGCGTCAGCGCAGCTCGGACATAAAGATTAGTAAAATATATATTTTTTACATTTTATGATTAGAATAATTGGATTTTTATCTGATTATGTGATTTAAGAGATCAGATTTGAGTCGAGTCGCGTCAAACTTAAAATTCCCTGTTATTCCCCAGGTAAATATTTTTTCCCCAGTAGAAATCCCCAGAATAAAATATCCCCGAAAAATACCCCAAAGAAAAAAAAATCCCCTAATTTTTGGGGAAAATCCCCTAATCTGGCAACCCTGATTTAACGTCTCGTCTGTGTTTGCATGTTTTGATTGAACAAATTTACTTAAATGAGTTTATAGAGTACGTTATTGGAGATATGCTAAAATGTTAACTTTTAAATAATAATTGGAAAGCTCAAATGAATTTCTAATGGCTCCTTCCAGAGAAAACGTTATAATTCCCTAATAATTAAAAACAATCATTTGCTTAAAACCAGAATTTTCATTAAAAAAAAAGATTATTGGAAATGGCATTTGCACGGAATGAGTTTGAATTAAGAATCCCCACTGTATTAATATTATTGACCACAAATAACCTATCGTTGTTACTTACTAAATATATATCAAGTTTATGAATTAAAATATGCAGCATATCCAAAAACTATAGGTCATATAAATGATAGGACAAACAGAAGAACTCAAAATAATGTCAGTACTTTATATCCTTTATCTGGCCTCCTCCGTGAATGTAGTAATTATTTATATATTAGTTACGATTCGATTGGTGTTAATGGGGGTACAATAGGCCCATGCTTTTAGGTATCCCCAAAGAAAAAATCCAATTAATTAATACCGGGAGATCGAGGCGGTCACGAAAAAGGACCACCTCGGCCAATTGGCCTGGAAACTGGAAATACGTTATTTAGATTACCATCATACATGATGCACATGGCGTTTCTTAGATTTAAAGGAACGTCTCTTAATAAAGAATTTAGATGTTCCTGTAAAAAATTTAGTTATTTTTCTCCAGTTAATGCTCCGTGAATTTCATACGGTCCTATTTCCATTAGTTATCCCCATCCAAATATTAATTAAAAATCTATGTTTGTGCTTTATTGCAATGATGGCGTGTGGATTTGCATCACTCCAAGCATGTAGATTGTGGGAGTTAATTACTCCATTACGAGGTAAAAATACTGTGCTCATAAAGACTTTTCGAAAAAGGAAATGCCAAACTCTAAACGTGCAGAATAATCAGCTTCAGTCATAACATGTACTTTTTGAAAATAATATGGGTTAATATGGGTGTAGCAGTTATTCTTGAAGTACGTCTTGAACCGTAGGTTTACGAATATTTGATGCCAATAACAATTTTTTAGTATTAGTTGTAGGGTTTTCATTCATTAATCCTAACACATGCTCGAGCATGTCGCGTTGTCCCACGGCTATACTCTGGCTTAAAATATCCTAAACAATTTCAGAAAATTAAAATTGATTTCCAAATAACATAAATAATAATTGCCAGTTTCTAGTAATCTTCGATCAACATCAACACGTATAAAAGGTGGACGGTCTGGAATTATCCTGTAGGTTAATCAAACGGCATAGAGCCGAGCATCTTCAGAAGAA
>MU187166.1:45483-78701 GCA_016904865.1 Pissodes strobi
TATATGCTGTGCTCCAAGGTACCTGACTTCATCGTTCCAAGATGTTGTTTATCCGAATGTGCAGCCTTTCTCCTCCTCTGGAGACTTATGGCCTGCGTTTTGGGCTCATTCTCCTTGATCTTCCAGTTTGCCCATGTTGTGGGTTCATCTGTTGTCTCCTGTAGCACAGCCCTTATCCTCGTTGTATTGTTGTGGGCAAATTGTATCATTGTACCATCAGCATACAATGAAATTTGCGCGTCGTCAAATGATGGTATATCATGTGTGAATATTGAGTACAGGGATGGTCCAAGGGCTGAGCTCTGCGGTAGCGTCCTGAGCCTTAATGTTTTGCCTTCAATTCTCATATGTCTGTTAGGTAGTTTCTTATGATCTTGATGATCCGGTCAGAGTAGCCCTCTACTATTATCTTAGAGTACAGCTCCTGATGGCATACTCTGTCAAAGGCTCTTTCTACGTCTAGAAAGATTGACCCTGTCGCTTGGCCGTTGTTAAAGCCTTTTGTTATGTACTCCACTACTTTCAGCAGTGTCCTTTCCTAAGTCCGTATTGGAAACAGGGCCACCTTGCTCGCAGCCAAGAGGAGACTGATGGGGCTGTAATTTTCTGGATGGGTCTTTACCTGGCTTAGATATTACATCAACTCAGCCTCCTTCCACCTGCCAGGAAAGTGGCCAAGTCTCATCATCGCGTTGATGATGTTAGCCGTGGCTGCGATTTATTTTTTGAGAAAGTTCTTGAGCATCAGGTTGCAGATTTTGTCAGCACCTGGTGCTTTTCTGACTTTCAGCCTCTTTATGATGTTTGCAACCTCACCTGATGAGTGAGTGAGTTGTGTTTTAAGATGTTGCTGTATTGATTTAAGGCCTGTTCATTTGGTCTGCTCTCACTACTCTAAGCGGCTTGGAGCACGTGATCGATGTTCATTTGGCTCGAGCAGCTTATATTTTTTTGTTCGCTTGGGATTGAGCACTGTGCTCGAGATCAGTTAGATCATGCTCTACTTGCATCTAGTCTGGAGGTGGTGCAGTTAGAGCAAAAGTAGAAAGATGACAGATAATCAACAAAACCGCGCAATATAAAATAATAATATAACGCCACTTTTTAAATTTTGATAGGCTGAAATGCACTGTGGGCTTTTTTCAGAAAAATATCCCTATATATAAGATATCGTATCCATGTGCTGTCTTAACAAAAAGCGCGTACATTTCGGGTAGCAAGCTAGGAAGTCATCCGAGCAGGAAATATCTGCTTGGAGTGCAGTTAGGGCATTTCGTGTTCTGCTCCAAGCTGATTTCTTTGATTTTCCGAGCAGGTTAAGCAAAGCCAAATGAACAGGCCTTTAGTGTTACTCTGTCATTTTCTCTGCCAGTTCTTGCTGATATGCGCCTTAATCTCCTATTAGCTCGAATCATTTCTTTGATCTCATCAGAGAGATCATCATGTCTTCGGCTGTTGGAGAGATTTCCATTTCCACTTGTAATTCTAGCTGCTGCACATTGTTTATACGTCTTATTTGGATGGTCTCTTTGATGTTCTGGTATCTAAAGCAGTTAGTCATCTTTTTGGATCTCAGGTTTAATCTTCCAGGTCTCAGATTAACATACATTATTATAGGGTTGTGATCTGATGTCCCTTCTACTATAGTGTCTATGTCACTGCGAACCGCACGTTCTTCAGAAGTGCGACCGTGGGCTGGTCCGGTCCCAGCACATCAACATTTCTGTCTTGACAATACTGTGCTCATCTTTGACCATTCCTGTTTAGTCTAGTGCCGTTCCACTGCTGATGTTTGCAGTTCAGGCTATCAATGATGATCTTGGAGCTAGGATCTCGAGTTAGTTCTTCTATGTGCTCTTGATGGCTCGAAAATGGTAAAAGATATCGAATCAAACAAAGTATACTGAGAAAGTAAAATTTGGCAACACAGTCAAAATTGCAAACATTTTTAATCTTAATTTCGTCCGTACTCGTATAATAAAGCATTCCAAATTAGAATTTAAATAATGAAAGTTGTATTGCTATAAGTTACTTCTATAATATCCAAATTTTAGGTTTTTCAAGGTAACAGTTTCGAAATTATAACTGAAATCAATTATTTAATTCCCAACTTTGAAACCCTGTTTATCAATAAGGAGACCAGGTAGGAATAATTTTTATAAAGTACTGACATTATTTTGAGTTTCATCATGTATCCTATTATTTATGACCACTAGTTTCTGAACACCCTGCATTTATTAGGGTAAGCTCACCATTATCTGGAATTTTGGAAGAGCAAAATTGTTTCATACATTTTTACTGATTCCAGAATTATACCTAATTTGGGACAAAATAATATCCAATCTGATTTGATGCCTAAAATCGTAGGCTGATATATATAATATAAATCGTAGCCATGGCCAAAAAATATCCGTTTTTAGCCACAAATATCCAGCATCCAAGCTTGTTCCCCATAGTTTAAATACCTGTGTGATTCTATAAGTATGTCTAAAAACAGCACCCCGTCGAATTATTTTTATAAATACAAACGAGAATATACCCTTTACAAGATATCCAGAAAGCTTTATCGCGTTTCCTTAAAATCGAGGTCTATCCAGAAACATAATTTATGCTCCAAATAACTATATTCTTAATTTAATTTCAGGTTGCTCTACTTAGAGGAGGTGCCAAAACTATTGAAAAGGATAAGGCTGACCTCGTAACCCAAGCATATCAATCATTGGAGTTATTGCTAGAAGGCCGAAACTTTGTTGCCGGAAACGAGGTTACCATCGCTGATTTCAGTTTAGTTGCGACCGTATCCAGTTGTAACTCGGCTATTGTGCCTGTAGCCGCCAATACGTATCCTAGGATAAGTGCTTGGCTGTCCAAAATGCAGGCTTTGCCATACTATGAGGCTAATCAAATTGGAGTAGATCAATTTAAGGGAATGATTCAAAGTAAACTTGCCTAAAATTGTCTACATGGCCGTTGTACTTGGATGTTTTCTTCAGTCCCTTTTTTATAATAGTGTTTACTCTAAAAATATTAATCGAATGATATCTACATTGTTTGTAGCTGATAATATTCCACTTTACTATTAGTGTAAATAGGCTGACATTATTGTATATTTAAATTTCTCATATTTCAATGCTTTCTTTCCACCTGGTTTCCATTGTTAGAAACACCTTTTGCACCAGATAACAATAAAAGCGCAAACATTATAATAATTACAAAGAAGCCTTTCATGACAAATTTTGCAATCGTGATCTATGGCACTTCGTACTTTTGGATATATGTACCTACTTTTTTATGTTTTTATCAATTTAGCATAATAATCATATGCACTTCCACTAATGGACTAGTAAGTGCGTTACGAAAATGAAATTACTTCAATAGTAAATATAATGACTGTTAATAATTTGTAAAATACTTAAATATATGTTTTATATTCAATGAAACAGGTTTTTCTTTCGAATAATTTACATCATTTAAAAGGCATGAATTTGTGAATAGGAATCAGTGGCGGCTCGTGGCTTTACCGTCAGGTAAGACAAAAGACCGAAAACAAGTGGTAACTTGAAATGAGATAGTGTCCTAAAATCCTGAGTAAATGTGGGTCTTACCCGTCCTTCTCGTTGTTCAGTTGGAATTGACGTTCTTAAAGCAACTCCATCAGAAATCTGTTTAAATGATCCGTCATTTCGTCTCGTATTTAAGAGGGCTTGTGTAATTTTTATTTGAGAGATACAATAATTAATATACAGTGACTTCTTTTGTAACACATCAAACAGTACATCCGTAAAAGAAAAAACATCGCTAAGGACTAAAACTAAAAATGCAAATTCAAAGTCATTAAAGGAATTTAAGAAGCCCGCACTCTGTCTGAAATTTTTTAAGTCCTTGAAACCATCATTTGAGCACCATGAATGTTATGCTTTACCCAATAAAATGCACGGCCTTACAATTTTTAAATTTAAATATCCAGAGGTAGGCACAAAAATAATTTTAATAAACAAAACCTTGGTAATAGATATGGCCTTAGTTGCTTTATACGACGAGCCGCCACTGATAGAAAGAGAATACAAAATGTGAGAAGATAGAGCTCACAGTTTCATTCCGTTTCACAAAAGACTTGTATCAATAATAAATGTGAATATGAAGAAGAAAGTGATGGATAATGGTAGTCTACAGTAGAGGTGCAATAAGTAGTTCCTATAAAAATAGTTATTTAAATTGCAGGACGCGAAAGTTTGGATCCGAGGTGTTTTTTTTATGTAAAAATCCCCGGGGACCAAAAAAGATTTCCTGTAATTTTTTTTCTAATACCGGCGATAGACTGTTGTTGTTTTTAAAGCATTAAACTGGTTTTCTAGCTTGGCATAACGTAAGTATACCAAACATATAAGAAGTTATAAATGCAAGTTAACCATCTACCAAAACACACAACACAAAAAATGTACACAAATGTTGACAAGTTCAGTTTAGTCCAATACATAGCTAGCGGAATAATCAATTGAGAAGCCGGATCGGTAAAATAAGCCTCTCTTACCCTTCTGCTTTAAGGACGGATAAAGACGACGAACCAGGGGGAACCCCCGTCTAAACCCAAAGAAACCAAGCAAATTCTGCCGGAAAACGAGATGCTGAAAGCAAGAAATGAGTTGATACAGGAAGATTATTAAGCTTTACACTCACATTTCGACCAATTCAAGGAAGAACTTCAGCAAACAAGGGATGTTGACTTTGACGTAAATGTAGAAATGAAGGACGATCTTCAGTCGGCCTCAGATATCAACTAGAACCGGGGCTTCACCCACGCTAATAGAAAAAGAAGCTTCACCCTCAGGCCAGTTAACAATAACAAATTAACAATTAAAAACGAACCCTATCAGGAATTTCCATTTTACCGCCTTCAGTGATGCAAATCGATACTGTTTTTAATAATAATATACCAGATTCTTCTCGTTTTGGGGGGATTTACAAAGTTCTTATACTACACAAAAAATGTTCATCCAGAAGTGAACGTGGATAGAAATACACGCCCGCAGGTTGGAAATGGAGTACATCACAATAAAGAAATAGGATTATTTCGAAAGATGAAATTTTTCCATGGCTACATAAAGACAAAACTCAGTGTCGATAAATTATTAAATGTATCTGAGAGAGTGAAACTTTTTACCACCACAACTGATGTTTACTTACAGGAAACTTAAAAGTTATGTAGATAATTCGAAACTTCCATATCATTCCTTGTGCATTTCCAAAAGGAAAAAAGTACAAATAAGGGGTGTGCTGGAGGAATGGTCTGAGGAAAAAGTAAATCAAAATTTGGTGGAAATGGGTTTTCATCTCTAAATAATTTTAGAAGGTTTAACAAGAACCACTGGCTTTAGTGATCTTACCTAAATCACAAAAACTTGATTTAACAAAATTAGACACAATGTCAATGGACGCAAAAAAAAGAAAAACACAACAACCCAGTGAAAGGGTGTTTGAAATTTGCCGAGTTCCATTTTACATATGAATGTCCTGTATCGAAAAGCCCAAATGCGCTGATTGCAAAGGGGATCATTCGGCAAACTACATATAGTGTACCAAGCACCCCAATGCGATTAAAGCTTCTAGGCCTCAACCCACTCTTTACCCACCAAACTTCATCTGGGAATCCCAAAATAGTAATTTCCTTAGCAAAAAAGGAATCCTGCACTGGCCAGCCAGCCAAAAATTCTATAGCTAGTTATGTCACGATTTGCCCGGTGTATTATAAAATCGCCACCATTAATAATAATTCGATACCCAATAGAAAGACTGAATTGATAGAAGATTGATGAAACCTAACTGAAGGGGCAAAAATTCCCATTTCCTTACTACGTCTTTAGGATTAACAGGGCGGTCCATTGTATGTGCATTTTCCAATTCTGATTGGGTAATTAAAAGCACATTCATCACTATCAAACTCATGACGGGAACCCTAAAACTGGGATCAATTTGGTTTGGCCCTGAAGTCAATATTTTAACACAATGTCTTGCTAACCTTTTTGAAAGCGAATACCATCCCATACTAGTAGGGACTGATCTAAATGCAAAATGAAATGGGATACCGTGGGGCCAATTCTAGTGGTTATAAGCTCCGCGCAAGTTCAGGTTGCGGTTCTACCCGTGGAAGTACCCACCCACTTTAGGGGTGGGTTTCCGGAAAAGCAGACCTTTTTAACGTTAAAAATGTAGGCAGGATCTCGGTTCCCGAAGTATTATATGGACTAAACTCCCGTCACCTCCCGGTGATATTGGAATACGGAGACCCACAGAAAAAAAACACAATCACAAGCTGATTTAAATTTCAGAATTTACTTAAAAGAGTGAATATCCTGGTACCTATTATGATATTAACCAAACAGCGTTGGCCAAGTCCATTATCATTAAAATGATTAGATACACAGATTACGGAGAGCTGAGTCTCGGTCTGAAAGTGCGGATTAGGTGTAAGAACGCGAAAACCTTACAGAACCGGTATAAATAAAAACGTAGGCTAATCTTCTTCTTCTTTTAGTGCCTATCCTCTATGGATGTTGGCTATCCCGTTTGTCCAGATAACTTTGTTTACTGCCGATCTGAACATGGTGGTAGAGGTCATTCCTGTCCACTGCCTAAGGTTCTTGAATCACGAAGTTCTTCTTCGGCCGGGACCTCGTTTGCACTCGATCTTGCCCTGCAGTATTAGCTGGAGGAGATGGCATTTTTCGTTCCTCATGATATGCCAAAAATATTCAAGCTTTCTCGTTTTAATGATGTTCAGAATTTCAAGTTCCTTTCTCATACGATCCAGCACCATAGAATTTGTCACGCGATGAATCCATGATATTCTGAGAATGCGTCGGTAACACCACATTTCGAAAGCCTCTATACGTTTAACCGAGGAGTCTGTAAGGGTTCATGCTTCCGCCCCATAGAGCAGTACCGAAAATATGTAACATCGGAGGACTCGAGTTCTCGTGTGGATGTTAAGTTGCATGTTGCACAGCACACTCCGCATACGATTGAGCGTACTTCTTGCCCTCTCTATTCTATATTTAATCTCTTGCGAGTGGTCCCAGTCTTGATTAAAGTTGCATCCGAGATACGAGATTTGCCTTGTTTGCGTAAGGGCCGTATCATTCACGTAGAACTGAGTGTTGCTAATGTTGTTTTTACTCACGGTAAGGAGTAAGGATATGAGTCTTTTTGCAGTTCAGCTTCATCCCGTATAGGTCGCTTACGTTAACAACTCGATTTATCAGTCTCTGAAGGCCTTCGGCTGAATCTGCCAACAACACGGTGTCATCTGCATATCTCACATTGTTGATAATCTGCCCGTTGATGGAAATGCCATCTTGAACATCTTGAAGTGCCTCTTTAAACAGTTCGTCTGAGTAAATGTTAAACAACATTGGCGAAAGAATACATCCCTGGCGTACTCCTCTTTTTATCGAAAACTCAGGCGACAGGTCTTGTCCTAGACGGGCAGTAGCTTTTTCGTTTGTGTATAAAGTTGCTATTAAACGAATGCTGTCATTAAGCCTGTTCCTTTAAGATTTCAATAAGCTTCCGATCTCGGACCTTGTCAAAGGCCTTTTCAAAATCGATGAAACATGCGAATATATCACAATTGACGTCTCGTGCCCTCTGGATAAGCACCTGGATGCTAAATAGTGCCTCTCGTGTTCCCAGACCGTTTTTGAAACCAAATTGTGTATCATAGATTTTTTTGCTCTAACTTGGTGTAGGTGCGCGAATGGATGATACTAAGCAAAATTTTTAGTGCGTGTATCATTAACCTTATGATTCTGTGATCTTCAAATTTTCAGGCACTTGTCTTTTTGGGAAGCGGGATATAAGTTGTTCAACAATTTGGTCAGGAGTTTAATTTGATCGTCATCAAAAAGCTTCAGAAATTCTGCGTTAATTTGATCTGGTCCTGAAGACTAATAGCACTAGCGCTGCCAATAGTCGTTGATTGAGTAATAGGCCTATTAGTCAATCAACGCAATAACAGTTTGTGGAAATAACGAACCAAAGTTGGGAAACTAAAGTAGAATGCCTAAATATACAAGATAATAGTGTCTATATGATGATTTCTTCTCCTAAAAAGGGAAGACAAATGCCATCTCAGCTTTGAGTCGGGACACCATCACTTACTCTTCAGCTGAATCACTAAGTGAACAGTTCAGGGAAAATTTTACCGTATTTAACAAATCTGTAAATTGCCACAGGGCAATGCCGTTCAACATTCTAATAATAAGTTTGGAAAAAGTAGCAAGCATAGTTAAAAACCTGAATGCTAGGAAAGCCCCAGGACTTGATAACTTGATAACCGATGAAAGCGCTTAAAAAACTACCAAAAAATATTATAGCTAAAATTACAGTTTTGGCCCAAGTCGTCATGAATTATTATTGCTTCTCATCGGCATGACAATTTGCGAAGTTATCATAATTTATATTAGTGGGGAGTATTCTCGATTGTCAGTTAATCACAGGTACATTAGTATTTTATTAAACATTTCTAAAGATATTGAAGTAGTAGTGCTTCAAGAACATGGAGTAATCGTGGAGAATAATAATGTACTACCCACCAGAGCAATTTGGGTTCAGGGGCAATCAAACAACCAGACTACCCACGAACGTACTCAAAAGCTTGTTTATTAACATTAGCAAAACATTTGAAAAAGTCTGGCATAGCCGGGTCCTGGTTTAAATTATCAGGCTGGAATTTACAAAGCACTTACTGCATTTAATCTGTTCTTTCCTTATTAACAGAACGTTTGCGGTTTTAGTGGATGGCGCAATATCTAGCACCAAAACAATGTTTGCAGGAGTCCGACGAGGTTCCCAACTCCCTACTTGCTTGTTCACCATATTCGTCCATGATCTCCCCAAATTAGCAATCAATGGACTGTATCTCTTTGCAGATGATACTGCAATAGTATAACATGCCAAAACCCTGAGATATATTACTACGAAGTTCCAAAGAAAAATAATCTCCTAGAACTTTGGATGAGAGACTGGGAAGTCAAGTTGCACCCCGCAAAAGCCAAGGTTATTTGCTTTCCGAAATCTAGAGACGCTCACCCAGAGGGAAGAGTAGAAGCTTCCAACGTAGAACTACCTTGGATAAGTCACGTCAGATACCTACCTAGGAATTATTTTCGATAAACACCTCACATGAGTGCTTAAGACTAATGAGAGGATTAGATCTGTCAATCGCTAGTTTGGTGTTCTCTACTCAAGCGATCTCAATATTTGAGTGAAATTCATAATATACATATTTTTTATTAGATCGGTATTAATATTTGATGTTCCTACTTGGAGTAGGTATATGTGCAAACACACAGCTGCTCGAATTACAGCAAACACAGAATACAATCCTGAGAGCTATTGTGACTTATCCCTGGTTCAATAGGAATCCAATTATCAACCAAGATCTAAAAATTGAATCATTAAATGAATTATTTGATAAAGGCTAAACATCGATCTGTCTCAAATAGACGCATTAGTTCAACCATGCAGTTGGAAAATCAGTTTGGAAGGATAGGGGAAGGGGAGACTGGCTGGGAAGACTACCCTTCAAGGGCGCTGTAGCCCGTTCTTTGGATAGATGTAAGTTTCGTTTTCCTTGGATGTTACGTGAAACATCCCGCATGCTTGTAGAAAAAATACTTTTCATGACGTCAAGGAAATAATACCTTCGGTCAATACCACATATGTATCATATGCTTTATGAATTTCCTCGTTAGAAGATTAATAACAGCAATGATTTTCTGAATCTGTTAAGGTTGGATAAGTTTACATATTCTACAATTCTACAATACTTAACCTTGAATGAATTATATAATCATCTCGTAGGTATCCCCGTCAAATAAAAACATCTCAATCAAGAATCTTCTTAAATACTTTCTATATTTTTACTTCAACAATGGTATAAACATATCAGCAAATGCTTGTATGCCATCTAAATTTGATTCATAAAACTTCAACTTTTTTAATTTGTTGAGCCACAGTACTATGTTGGGATACTTGGACACGTCCACAGCATGAAAGATCTCGATAGTGCTTACTGTGGCTAAAGCACAAATATCGGCAATAGTTACATGGTTTCCAGCTAAGTACTCATTGGTTGCCAGAAACGTCTCCAAGTATTTAAATGATGATTCTATTACGTCTATTTTTTCCTGTGGTACTGCTGTTGCATCATCGTAAAATATAGGCCTCTAAAAATTAAAAGTATGTAGGTATATTAATGTATAAATATTAACATAATAATTGTTATTTATGCAACTAGTGAAAAAAGTGACGGTATGTTACAGACGTGTGCCTACTGTAATCAACTGGATCTAGTAACTATTTCTGGTTAAACTATCTTATAAGTATTTTAAATTTATTCAAAAAAAAACTCCAGTTTGTAGGTACTGGTCCGCCAGGAGAGAACATTCAATAAGACAAGACATAATGCCCGAACCACGTGCAAGGTTAAATTATTTTGCCTAAGGAAGATTCAGAAAGTGTCCAACAATACCACCTATCATATGCCTTACTAAAATAAAATAACTTACTATTGGAATTTTAATCCAAATAAATGGCATTGTGTCTAACTTCACCAGAACTGAAATAAGACTCGAAGTCCAGCTGATTTTTTTTTCGACGAAATTAGATGAACTAACTATAAGGACTATCACCCACTAGTTGTAAGCTTCAAAAACAGGTCTCCTCAACACTTTGCTCTAAAAAGAAAACCTTGGCCAGGGGGTATTTCTATGAAGAATATTCAGCGGGCAAAGACCCGAAACTGGAATGCAAAACCCATGTTAACTGGAATAACCAATTTTAATTATCCTAATGTAGAACACGCGGCGGCACTAAAACCGAGGTTGGAATTTACAAATCAAGTGTTCTTAGTAAAAACAGTTTAATAGCTGGACACGTGTTGATTCCAGATTTTTCGAGGAGCATAACAAAAAGCATGTTTCGAAAGATGGTATAAAAAGCTAAAAATCTTTGGGAAATACTCACTCGAACAAGATTCTTCACGCGCGATAGCACGTTACGCTGCCCAAAAATATGGGAACTCTGAAAAGTTAGTAAGATAAGAATCTTCACACTTGGTAACTAGTTACGCTGCTCAAATGGATGAAAAGTATTGACCAGCTCGCGAAAAGTGTCTCTGAGTATACGTAGTCAAGAAAATTCATTTCGTTTCGTCGTAAAAAGCGGTACCTTTTTCCAACTTGGGCCCGGAAAAGTACTACATGGTGTAAAAGGAAACTTCGCCATCCGTCGTAAACCTTCCCTTAAACCCCCTGCTAAAAGCTTTTAAGGCTTGGACTGCAGTTTACGGATTAACATTAAGACCTAGAGAGTACGTTTAGCTGTAATGCATAATGATTAGGGTACCTGTATTTATCGAAACATAACTGATGTATATCATTGATATTTTCATAAATCTCTCATTAAAATTCAGTGCTAGTGCTAATCTGTATTTAATTTATTAGGGAATGTAGAATTTATCTTGCCATCTTTCCAGATTTAATTTAACCTTGATGGGAGAGTCAGATAAAATGTAAATAACAGCAGGATGAGTGTTAATAATGCTAATTAGTTATCTTCTTATTATATGATAACTTATTGTCTGAAGGAACCTTAAATAACTAGGTCATAACAGAAATAAGCTGAACATAATCAACCACTAAATTAATATAAAATGGTTCTTTAAATTTGAAATCTCAAGTGGTATTGTGAAACAGAAAGTGGTTTGACCTACGCTGATTTCCGTATAAATAGTGTTACATTTGGGAACAGGACAGGTGAAATAAAGCAACTACCTAAGTGGAAGGGAAAGGCCGTTGCTCATGGCGTCTAGATAAAATAGTTTCACAACAATAGGGTGTTAACTGGTACTATTTTACGATCCTGATTTTGAAAGAAAATTAAGGGGAATTGAAGAAAAGGCCGCTAATACAGCCGAAAACGTCGAACGAATCTATCCAGGGAAAAGATTATCAAATTCCTGAAGAGACAGAAAATGGGCATGAACGATATAGGAGATGGAAATTAATATTTCATTTAACAAAAGTGGCAAACCAGAACCTTTTTGTCACCATCAAAATGGAACGCTGAACACTAAAAAATTCAGGGAAAGAGAGCTGCTCAGAAACGAAAGTCAACCGGTAACGTGATGGTTACGGGTACCCCATACAAAACCTTGCTTGAGGAAGAGCAAAAGAAGAAAACTGAAATAGAACTAAAGAAAAAAAGAGCTAATCAAAATCAGTTGGAATGAAAAAAGTTAAACCAAAGAAAGTGCCTAAGAAGGAAGTAGTGCAGGAACCTGACGGGACGAGTACGGAAAGCGATGACTCAGAGTCGGAGTGAGGAATACGCTCGTTCTTCAAAAGGCGAAGGATGGGTCAGGTGTAGCAAGTACCTAAAATGGGTCCATGACCAAAGTGCTGGGATAACGAGAATGACTGGGTTTTCACGTGTGATTGTTGTTTGAAGTTGACAAATACTTACAATGTAAAAAAATATTTTTCGTTTTAAATTTAAATTTCGTTATTTAATTTATTTGATTCAGATCACTTACCACTGCATGTGCTAATGACGGAAATAGAATACTCGTCTCAAAGAACAACATTTGATTTACTATCGTTCTCTCTTCGAATTGTTTTGGATATAGATCATCGGTTTTTCCGTATTTATCGGCTAGATACTGAACTATGGCATGACTATCCCATACAACAAATCCATTGTCATCTAGTGTAGGTACGGTGTTGGTAGGATTTAGCTTAAATCGTTAAAAGTTAGAAGTAAATATCTACTGCCAACCTGATCTGTGATGATTCAGAATAAATAACTGATTCTAGTTAATTTATTCAATAAAAAGTTCTCATAAATCGATTCAAAAATAAATTAAGTTTCGTACTAACTCGCCAAGAAATAAATATTTAAAAAAATTAAGTTTCAACCTAGATCGCCAGTAGATAACATTACAATAAAATAATAACTTTTATTTAAACTTAAATGGAAACTTAAGTTAAGAAATATTGCTCGAATCGCGTCTAAAATTAAACTAATTTTCAACTTCTGCATAAGGGAAAAGTTAGGAAAAATGTGCAATAATAGGATCTATCAGATGCCATACAAAAATGAGATAATTTCCTATTGAAAAATAACTCCAATAATTGGCATTGAACTTAACTTCACAAGAACCCTAGACAACAGCTGACCTTTAACTTTTAATTTCTTTTTCGACTGCATTATAACGCGTAATTAGATCAACTACCTGCAAAAACTATTGCACGCATAGTTGCATATTTCGATAAAGTTCTTCAGGATTTGGCTCTAAACCTTGAACCGAAGTGGTTCTAGTACGAAAAGTCGACAAGAGATTGGAATGTAAGAACCATGTTAATTTGAATAAATAATTTGAATTACCCTATTTAGGAAAACGCTGTGGTAATAAAGCCGATATTTGAATTTAAAAATCATGCTATCTATCTTCTTCTTCAAGTGCCATCTCCGCGGCGGAGGGTGGCAATCATCATCGCTATCGCAACTTTTGAGGCAGTTGGAACTTGTTTGGAACTGCAACCAAACCATTCTCTCAGATTTTTTAGCCATGAATTTCGTCTTCTTCCTTCTATTTTCCCTTGCATTATTAGTCGTAAGAGGCTCTACCTTTCGCCGCGCATTATGTGTCCCAAATACTGTAGCTTTCTCTCCTTAATTGTATGTTCAACTTCATTTTGTTTACCGATTCTTCTTAGCACTTCGATGTTAGTAATTCGATCTACCCACGAAATTCTTAAGATTTTTCTATATATTCACATTTCGAACGAGTTAAGCCGTCTCATTGCATCTGCATTTAGCGTCCATGAATCTGCACCATAGTAGAGCACACTAAGTACATAACATTTTGCCAATCGTAGTCTTAGGCCTAACGTATAGTACTTTTTCAGTTTTAAAAAGTTGGTACGAGCCTTTTCAATTCTGGTTTTTATTTCTGCGGTATAGTCATTGTTTTCAGTAATAAGCGTTCCTAAGTAATTGTATCTTTTTACTTTTTCAATCTGTTGACCTCCAACCATTCAGATTTCATTTGTGTTGTTGTTCTTGCATATTTTCATATACTTGGTTTTTTTGATATTGAGGGAGAGTCCGTAAATCTCACTAAACCTTACTATTTTGTTCATAACTCTTTCTAAATTCTCCACAAACTATTGGCTATTATTACTGTGTCGTCGGCATACTGATGTTGTTAATCAAAACTCCATTCACCTTTATACCCGGTCTCATTTTCCAAGGCTTCTAATATAATTTGCTCCTAATACGCATTAAATAATAATGGCGATAATATGCAGCCTTGCCTGACTCTTCTCTTTATTTCCATTTCTTCAGATTTTTCCAGTCCAATTTTTACTGTGGCTCGTTGATTGTAATATAGATTTGAGATTAATCTTACATCCTGTATATCCAGGTTTTTGTTTTTAAGAAGGTCTATAAGTTGGTCGTGCTTTACCTTATCGAAGGCTTTATTATAATCTATAAAGCAGATATAAAGGTTCTGATTAACGTCCAAACATCTTTGAGTTAACACGTTGAAAGAAAATAATGCCTCCCTTGTACCACAGAAATTTTCTGTGCTTGTACCCACACCATTCCGAAAACCAAATTGTGTATCACTTATATCCAGTTCTAGCGTGTGATGTATTCTGGTGTGTATAATTTTTAGGAGAGTTTTTAACGTATTATTGTGACATTAAGCTAATGGTTTGATGATCACTACATTCTTTGGCATTTACTTTTTTCGGTAGACATATGAATGTTGATGTTAACATTTCTTGTGGGATAATTCCTGTATTGTAGATTGTGTTAAATAACTCCACCAAAACATTCTTGTTTTTGTCGTTGGTTAACTTGAGCAACTCACTTGGTATTCCATCTGGACCTGCACATTTCTTATTTTTCATGGATTTGAGTGCATGTTCCACTTCCGATTTAGTTATTTCCGCCAGTCTGCAGTCATGTTTACCTGTCTATTGTCATGAAATAATTTCTCTATGTATCCTTTCCATCGTCTTAATTTTTGTTCTGTCTCCATTATGATCTTTCCCTCCTTGTCTAAAAGTATGTTTGATGTTTTTCTTCTTGCTACTCCCGCTAGTTCCTTGACTTTTTTATGAAGGTTAAAGTTGTCATAATTGTTTTATAGCTCTTCTATCTCATTACATCTGTCCGAAAAGTAAGTTTGTTTTGCTTTTCTTATTTTGTTTTTTATTTGTCTTTGCAGTTGTTTGTAGCGAGTGCTGTTATTTGCATTGTATTTCCTTCTTTCGTGCATTAGTTCCAAGATTTCGTTTGTCATTCAATCTTCTTTTTTGTATTTGCTTGATGTAAGTTGTTTTCTACTTGGTTCTAGAATTGATGCTTTAACGAACTGCCACTGTTGTTCTGCGTTTTCTTTATTTTCTTGAGATTTGGTGGTGTTTCTTTCCAAATTTGAGTTAATTTGTTGTTAAAGTTTTTCTCTGATTTCATCTGATTCAAGTTTCTCTATTTTGTGACTGGGTTACATCTTTTTTAGTTGTAGTTGACACCTAGCAATAAGAGGATTATGATCAGAAGATACGTCCGCACCTGGGTAAGTTTTTACTGATTGTATTGCGTTTCGGTACCTTTCCTTTATTAAGATGTAATTGATCTGATTTCTGACGATATTATTATCTGTGCCGGCTGGTGATTTCCACGTATACAGGCGTCGCCGTCGTTTGGATAGTTTGAAAAAAGTGTTTGCCACCACAAGATTATTCTCTTGACAGAATTATACAAGACGATCACCCTTTTCATTGCAAACACCAAGTCCATATGGTCCTACAGTAGACTCACATCTTCCTTCACCGATCTTAGCATTAAAATCCCCCATAACTACTGTTATGTCTCTAGATGAAGTTAATCTCAATGCCTTTTGAAGAACACTATAGAAGTTTCTATTTCTTCATTAGATTTGTTGGCAGTAGGTGCATAGATCTGTATTAAGTTTAGTTTTCCGAGAGTTGTCATTAGTTGTAGCAACATAACTCTCTCGGACAATGGGATAAAGCCTGTTACTGATTTTACTACGTTTCTATTGAGAATCATAGCTACTCCATAGCGGTGTTGGGTGTTATTGCTGCTAGAGTAGTAAACTCGTCCATTCTCGGTATTAAATTCACCCGAGTCGATCCATCATGTGTCGCTTATTCCGAGTATATCAATCTTTAGCCGCAGAATCTCTTGCTCTATGTTTCTTAATTTTCCAGATTCGTACATACTTCTTAAGTTCCATGTCGCGAATTTAAAAGTTGATTTGTATACTTTCAGCAAACAGGGATTTCGCTGGATAACGACCTGGGAAGCCCTGTCGTCAATGTTATCTCTTCCCCTGCCGAATCTTGGCATCCCAGAATCATGATTAGTAAGTTGTTGGCTGTCACTTCTTTGCGCCATGATGATTTCTAGGGAGTCTTAATGAGGTGGTGTCCCCTTGCCTTTCTCATCGCTATGTAAGCACCGCTACAGTTGTTTCAACCACGCCACTTATTGTCCGATTCTCAACCAACAGCAATCAACTATAGATCTTTGCTTGAGGTCGGTTCTGCACAACCAGCTGCCATTGTTCAGTGCTAGTTTTGGTCCGCCCCGGGTATTTAATTTCCCCGGTACCACCCATATCTGGGTGCCTCCTATCCGCCACCTAGGGAGGCTCCCGATGGAGGTTTAGCAACCTCACACGGGCTATCTATAATAGCCCTAATTAGCAAAGAGCGGCGCGGCGGTACTAAAACCGAGGTTGGAATTTAGAAAACATGTAAAAACTAATTGCCACATTAAAATTTTCGACGACTTACGAATTTTAAGCGTTCTTAGTAAAAGCATTTTAATAGCCGGACACCTGCTAATTCCAGATTTTTGAGGAGAAAAACAAGCCTTGAAAGATGGTACAAAAAGCTAAAAATCATGGGGAAAGAGTTAGTCAGAAAATATTCTTCACGCGCGATGGCACGTTACTAAGCCTAAGAAAAGGTAAGTCTGAAAAGTCAAAAAACAGTCTTCATTCGCGATAGTACCGTATGTTTCCCGCCTGGCCCTCGGAAAAAGTTACCCTTAAAGAAAACTTAGTCTTAGTCTGATCAGTCAGTCTGAAACAAGTCTCCACGTTCGGTAGCGCGTTACTATGCCCACAAGGAGCCTCGAAAAGTAGTTACAAAATAACCATCACAAGTTGTAAAACGTCACTATGCCCAAAAAGGGGACGAAAGAGTAAGTCGTACCGCTGTCAAAGAAAAATTTTGTTCAAAATAAGTGTTTCCTTGATGTGCGGTTACGTAATCAGCTCTAGTAGGGGGTTGAAGCGCAGGTTACGACTTATACGATAAGCAATAGAAAGTAAGTTGTAGCTTTAAGACTCTGTGACTTTTGTAATGGAATGTTCAAGAAACCTAGAAGTGTACTCTCCTACTTTGGGTGTCATTAAACAGACTAGGTGTTAGTAAAAATTTGAATTTTAATTTCTTTAAGTTTTAATGTCATTTTGCCGGTTTGAAGTATACAGTTTTAGAGAGTCAGGACAAAGCAGAAAACAGCGAAATAAATGTTGATAATACTAATTAGTTTCTTCTTGTTATGTCACATCTTATTATCTGGCGAACTCTTAAAATAACTAGGTCATATCAGAAATTTCCTAAAACATATTGGGGTGAACCACTAAATTAACATAAAAATGCTCGAAATCTCAATAAGTATTTGAAAACGAAAAGTGGTTTGGTCTACGCTTATTTCTTTATAACTGAGGTACATCGGGATACAGAAATAGTGGAATGAAGTTACTGACTAGGTGGAGAAAAAAAGGTTAAAATATTTTCATCAAAATAGGGTGTCAACACACTGGTACTGTGAGCCTGGTTTTAGAAAATGAACAGGAATTGAAGAAAAGGCCGAAAACACAGTAAGTACATAAAATTGGCGTTCATCATTTCAGATCTTCTCCTATATGTATATACGTCGGAAAAATGTTAGATTTTGTATAACTTTTTCTTGAAACATCTTTCCGTAGTTCCTCTAATAAAATAAATATTGGACTTTACCGCTGTTAAAGCACCCTGTGTAAGTGTAACTAATTTAGCTAAGCAACTCCATGCACCCTCTTCCTCAGGGCTTGAGTGGTCTATCATTTTAAAAGTATCAAAATTATCCTTACACATATTACATTTTATTTCAACAATCATTACAAAAATGTAATCAAATACTAAGCAATGATTAATTTTTTGTTTCTGCGTTTCGACAAAGAATATTCGTAGTACAATATTCTTTGGTTTCGATTATGTGCCCTCCTGTTATAAGTGCATAAGTGGTACTTTCATATCAGAGGATGCAAAACATGTATTGATTAGTAGATAATCACGTAGTATTACGTACTATATACTATTGGAGCTCATTTCCTATCAGGTTTTTAAATCTAGCATTTCTCATTCCAGAGTTAAAGTTGCTTATAGTTATTTCTATTCCGTAGTTCCTTATTATTATTATTATTATTATTATTATTATTATTATTATTATTATTATTATTATTATTATTATTATTATTATTATTATTATTATTATTATTACTTTTAATCCAATAAACTTTAAACTTCGAAGAGCCAAATAGTTCCTATTTTTCAAAAATAGGGCAATATCAATTTTACGGTAACAATCAGAGATTACAGCTCAGTTGAACAGTAGTTTGGTAACGCGATACCTGTTTTTCAATAATGTTTTTTTGCTTTATATAATGATTGAACTTTGTAATGCTGTTGAAAGCAATATTGCTCGTTTCTTACGATAATAATCAACCAGCTAAATACGAAAACCGATACTAGGTTTCAAATTTGTGTCATATAATACTACATGACTGGGGACAAATACACTTAGTAAAAAGGTAACTATTATAGTCAAACCACAAAATAACTAGGCGAGTCATATTTCATCTAAGGATCTAAGGTTAACACGTTGGCTCCCATATGAATCACCGCCATAAGTTTATCTAGAGTTCTGTTAGGGACCAAATATGTTCTCAAGTTATAAGTACAGTCCACTCACTCCACTCAACAGAAGTCTCCGTGCCTCTAGAATACGTTATGCGCATTAGTTGGAAACTGTTTTATTGTTTGACCACCGGTAATTCACACGGTACATATGTGATCCTAGAATTACATTTCATGTGCTAGTTGATTATTTGCTCGGTTATTTTTACGTCAATTTGAGTTATTTCATAGTGTAGTCTTTAATTTTGCGTAAAATATTGTCACAGAGAATATTGGCTTTGGGTGGATCTTTGTGCTCTTTCAGGTTGCGTAGCTCAGCTGGTAATGAAAACAGTTTCGAAAACACATGTACATCTATTGATGATCAAGTTTAGTACAAATTAATTGGATTTGGAGCAAACGTAATTCTTTTGATGATCAGCTTTCGCATAAAATATCAAAAGGGTGTGAAACGCATGACTATTCGTCGAAGACTGATTAGACGCGAACTATTTGGTTTCCTTGAGGCAATTTGGGGTTCCCTTGAAAGTACTTTTAATTTGTGTTGAATTTAAGAGATCTAATTTGTTCACTTTATATTGGTATGCTTAATTTGGTTTCACTTTAATGTAACTGACTTTGTTTAATTTCCTCTGACGTAATTTAAGGTGGTGTGAACTTGATGCCAGTAAGCGTTTGCCTCTGGGGTACTACGAACTGGACCAAGTTGTTTAATCGGTTTGCACGTTCTTTATACTAACATTTGTTGAATGTTCCTGATTGTTTTGAAAGCTTGTTTAGATAATAAGCATAATAATTATCCTCTAAGATCAAGTATCAAGTTCAAACTTCAGACTGAGTGTTCTTTTTTATACTAGAATTTTTTAGTTAACAATATGGAGCCGAAAGAAGAAGAGCAAGTACTTCGATGGAACAATGAACCGGAATCTGAAGGTAACGCATTTTGAAGCTGTCGACTTAAAAAGACTGAAAATAACCATGAAGTACAGGAGGATGATTATTACGAGTTTGCGAAGAGTGCTCAAGACTGTCCTGAAAACCTAAACCCAGAAAGTGACGATGAGGAGTAATTTCCCTCCTCTAAATCAGAATATGAGCCTAGCTTCGAATCAGAATCCGAGTTCGAAACAGGATCCCAAACTGTCGACTACGTTTCCGATTTAGCAGAGGCAGATGAAGACATTAATCAGTCAACCATAAATGCATGGAATGAAGTGGATGGATCGTCTTTGAAGCAGTTTGCTTTTACTGGTGCAGAGAAAATAAACGTTTCTAGTAATTTAAGACCTGTGGATATTTTCAACTATTTTAAATTTGATTGTTATGGAAACAAACAAAAATGTTAGAGGGCACAACTCAAATTGGAGTGATGATTCTGCTCAAGAAATGTTTGCTGTATGTGGGATTCGCAAGATTGCCAAAAATATCAGATTACTGGTGGCGTAAAATTCTATATCGACATTGTTTTGTTGATCATATCACATGGGTAATTTGTGATCATATTATGTCACGAAATATATTCCAGGCCATATTACGATTAATCCATTTTGCTGATGATGAAACTGCAAATAGAGAAGATCGGTTGTAAAAATTAAACCTCCTACAGATTCCGCAATTAATGGATTCAAAGAATTAAAAGTGTCTGCAGAGATAGTATCCGTTGATGAATCTATGTAGTCATTCAGAATTCGGTTACAGTTTCGACATGAAAACAGGCAAATGAAAAAGGGATATATCGAGAGAAAAGAAAGAACTGACGTGGTTATCGGCAACTGGAAGGATAAGAGATCGGTTAGGATTTTAGTGCAAGACACACCTTAAACATCATCGACATAAACCGAAAAAAATCGTAAAGCTGAAACAATTTATAAGCCAGAAGCTATTATTTTTAAAAATAAATTTAAGATGGGTATCGGCTTATCAGATCAATTGGCTTTTTATTGTACTGTTCTCGTCGATCTATAAGAGAGTACCACAAGGTTGCATTCGAGTATCTATTTGGTACATCCGTCATTAATGCTCTCATCTGGTAATAATCATACAACAAGAAAATTCAAGTAGCAGATTTTAGAGAGGCACTTATAATAAGCTTACTTGGTGGCATTTAAGATAAGGAAAAAATAATTCAAAAAAACCCTAGACATGATCTCTAAGATGGTACCACAAAGTTGCATTCGAGTATCTATTTGGTACATCCGTCTCCGTCATTAATGCTCTCATCTGATATCAATTATCATACAAAAAGAAAATTCATGTAGCAGATGTTAGACAGGCACTTATGATAAGCTTACTTGGTGGCATTTAAGATAAGGAAAAAAAAAATAAAAAAACCCTAGACATGATCTCTAAGATGGTACCACAAAGTTGCATTCGAGTATCTATTTGATACATCCGTCATTAATACTCTCATGTGATATCAACTATCAAACAAAAAGGAAATTTAAGTAGCAGATTTTAGAGAGGCACTTATGATAAGCTTACTTGGTGGCATTTTAGATAACGAAAAAAAATAATAAAAAAAACCCTAGACAAACTGAAAGAGGTCATTGAAAAGACAAAGCGATGTGTTGGCAAGAAGTATGAACTTCACACAAAATCAAAAATAGCAGCACAGAACGGTTTCCACTTTTTATAACGAGTTTCCAAATGCTCCTGCGCTATGTTTGAATTGTTTTCAAACAGTTTTTTTCAATGAACAATGTTTGTCAAATTTGGCTACTAACTGATTTATTTCAGCATTCACAACTTGACTAAAGTGTCACCGGCGAGATCTACTTGTACTATATAATACTCGGTTCACTGTCATATATGAACATTTCAACCATGCATTGGTAGTCAACGTGTTAAACTAGAAAGTCAAAGCGCGTAGTCAACATAGGCATGGTTAATATTTATAGCACAATTTATTTATATTACTGATAACCAATATTCACTAACCTTCAAAAATTCTTCTGCTAACTGCTCTTTTTTAGATAAATTTATTCTGATCAATTCCACTTCTAAATCCAATGCTTTAATTACCATTAAAACAGATCTAGCTGGTGGACTAGCCTCAAAATAGTACAACTTTATAGGCATAATGTAACCTTGTTAGTTCGTCACGAGAAACGCCCACGATTCTAAAACACTTTAAAAATTTATTGAAATATATAATAATTACTTCTTACATTATGCAACCGAATACGAAAACATAAAACTAAAATAATATTCTAACGTTGAAACAATAAGATAACCTAAGTACGTTTTCTATGTTAATTAAATATTTAATTTAACTCGGTTAACACCAAATGCGTTATCGTTCCAATATTCAAACAGATTTAACAGATTCCTTACTGTAATAGCTATAATAATTATTGCTATAGGCAAATTGTTTTAAAACAGTATCTCTTTACATACCTATAGATAATGTAATTTAAATTTCATTATGAGTATGAAACTAATAGGTATCTTTCTCGGGTCGTTCATATCATTTTTTTTCCTTCAGGCCTCCCCTACGGAGATATGGGCCCCTAAATCACGCCGTTGGAAATCGGTTTTTCCTGAATAACTTTTAAACAACTTGGCGTAATTTAATATTTTTTGAATATGGTAGATATTAGATAAGTATCCTTAAAATGGGCCCTTTGATATACATTTGTCTTATTTAGTTCGCCAGGGACGGACTAGCGCTAAGACAATAGCGCAATTTTATTTTAACCCTGCATGATGAAGGCACAACAATCATATTTTTAGAGAGCTTAAACCTGAAACTTAAAAAAAGATACTCTTTATCGATGTTGATAAAATGAACTGTTTTCGAATAAAAAATATTTTTGTTTCATATGGTTTTCATTAAATAATTTTCAAGCTCTAAGAATTGAAGATTGTCCACAATGCCCCAACATTAGTCTTTATTTCGCGACAATGGAAAATAATCATTTCCAATAAGTTTTCTCTATTGTCAATTGGATTGGCATAGACTAAAGTTTTTAAATGTCCTCCCACAAAAAAAATCTAAAGGGTTTAGGTGGGGTGATCGAAGAGGCCAAGTCACTGGTCCTCCTATTCCAATTCATCGATTTTTGAAGTTCCTGTTTAGGTGTTCTCGAACAACTAGACTAAAATGGGGCGGGGCCCCATCATTATGGTAGTTTATGATGTTATTTTCGTCCGTAAGGAGAACTAAACTAACCCATGAAATTTGCATAGTTTCTGTGGCGATCTAAAACCCAGTTTGAAAATTCCATCCTTCGCGGAAAATCTTCAGGAAAATGAGTATGGACTTTCTGAAGATGATACGGATGCAATTCTTGCTTTCTAAGGATTCCAGAGACCGTCGATTTTGATTTTGGGCAATTAAACTGGGCACTTGTAGAAGCAAAGATACATAACTTGTATGTATCTTTGGTAGAAGGATCTGCTTCTACGGCATTTAGGATGTTTTCTTGAACACCTTCACTGATTTCCACAATTGTGGCTGGCTTTGTCAAACTTTCCTTAAATTATTTACGACACTTTACAACAAAAAATGACGGATTAAAAAGTATTAAGAATAATTACCTTAAAAATGTCGTCATTTTTTCAATACCTAAGTTTGGTCTCGCTTCGAAGGCATTACATGATACAAGTCCATACATTAAATGCATATCGGTATATTCAGTAAAAGTAAATTCTATTACTAACTCACTAACTAATAAGAAAAAGAAGAGAAAAGATCGCAAATTTGAACGCACTCTATCGTCAACTGACACTGGCGTGAATACTGTTATTTACATCGGTATGTGTGAAAAAAACCATAGCAACAAAAATATATTTTATTCAAAAACAGGTCATTTTATCGATATCGATAAAGAATAGGTACCTTTTTTCAAATTCCCGGAATATTTGGGCAATCTCCCGGATTCATATAGACGAAGTGAAAATAACATTATAAGTTCATATCAATTTTTTACCTACAGGCCCCCACTCCCTACGAAGATATGGGCTCCTAAATAACGCCGCTGGAAATCGGTTTTTCTTGAATAACTTTTAAACTACTTGGCGTAATTAATTTAATAATTTTGAAATATGATGGATACTAGATAACTCTCCTTAAAATGGATCCTTTAAAACACATTTGGCTTATTTATTTCATGAAAATTTTTGGGTACCCTGTGTAATAAGGGCACAATAATAATATTTTTGGAGAGCTTAAACTTGAAACTGTTGGAACATTGTGGAGGGTCAAACAATCTTCAATTCTTAGAGCTAGGGAATGCATAAGACTAAGTAGAAGGAGGTCATGTTAAACCGACATACAAAATTATTTAATAAAAACCATATTAAACAAAAATATTTTTTATCCCAAAACAGTTCAATTTATCGACATCGATCAAGAGTACCTTTTTTAATTTTGAGGTTTAGGCTCTCTAAAAATATTATTGTTGTGCCTTTATCATACAGGGGCAAAAAAATTAGCCTGCCATCGTGTTAAAGAACTGTGCCATCGAACTAACACCCATTTTTTCCAGACTTTTTCCTCTGTCTTACCGAAAAGGGATTTACCCATCTTCTTGGACAATCGCTCGAGTGCAACCTGTTCCAAAAAAGGCAAGAAAACCACGCCCTCAAGCTATCGCCCAATTGCCTTGCTTCCAACAATCTCCAATCAGCAACTACTCAAGTACCTCCAGACCAACAGAATAATTAGCGAAACCAATACGGTTTTCGCAAAGAGAGATCGACAGGAGATATATTGGCATATGACACTCTTATAAGTCATATATGGAGTAGGGCAATAATTGAGAACAGTGTTGCCAACTTGGTAGAAATTCTTCTAGATCCCGTAGTAGAAGTGTCCTAGTGGACAAAATATGGATCTAGTCGCTAGTGGATTTTTTAGTAGAAAATGCCCAATCAAAAATGCATGTAAAATCACCTAATGTTTTAAAAATTTTATATGTCAACGGCAAAATCGCGATATTTAAATTTGAGCGCGAAAATTGTAGGACATTTTAATATTAATATCTGACCGCAGTTTTCGTTTTCACCGCGATTGGCGACGGCGACACCTACAATATTCCTGATGATGTAGTTAAAAAAAATTAAAACCCTCGAAACATAATATATTAGTGAAAAGAATGACGCAGAACTGCTTAATGTTATTATTGTATAACTTAACGCAACATAGTATATAACCTGCGGTATAACTTTAATAGTGTTTTTGATGTAACTAATAAGTAACATGGCGCCGAGTGATGGCGTGTCGGATTATGAGCTAGAAAAAGTAAATTTTACGTGTTGTAAAAAGAAAATACGTGGTAGTATTGTATGTACAGTGTGCGGAAAAATGTTCCATAAATCGTGTACTGGAAGAGAGTGGTCAGAAAAAGTCAGAATCATAGATAAAACTCGATTAATATGCGAGGAGCATGGTGACATAACCTCAAGAGAAAAGGAAAGAGAAATGGAAATTCTATACCTGAAGACCCTGGTAGGGGAAATGAAAAACAAGAACCAGGTTTTGGAGGAAAATAACACCCCTTTGAGGGAAAAAGTGTGTGATCTGGAAGAAAAACTTCAGAAAATCAAAGATGCTCAAAAAACTGGTAAACAAACAGAATCGAACAAGTAAAAAAAACATTCTGGCGATACCGATAAATCTAGTGATGGGCAATTGCCACAGATACCTAAGCAGAGGATCAACCGTTCTGCTGCTTCACCACCAACACCGAAATTGCGGGCCGTATCGGAAGCACATCCTGCCAATCAGCCAAGTCATCATGGGAATGACGTCATCGATAGTGCAATCGCGGTTTCATCTATCCAAGTCTCTGAAAATCCCTTGAATGAACAACAAATAATATCAAATAGCGTGACAGCCAACAACGAAGAAGACTGGAAAAAAGTTTCTTACAAGAAAAATAAACGGCTAACAATAAAAAATCGTCCTGAGCCCCTAAAAGGCACCAGCGATGACACCGAAGCTGTCAAAACAGCTCCAAGGATGGCATTTTTATTCCTCTCCGGACTAGCTCCAGAGGTAACTATAGAAAAAGTCATCAAGTATCTGGCGGGTAAAAATTTCAAAGGATGCAGTTGCGAGAAAATGAAGACAAAAAAAAGTATCGCAGTTCGTTTAAACTTGCTGTTCCACATCAGGACCGAGAACAATACCTAAACGCAGACCTATGGCCTAAAGGAACCATAGTGAACCATTTTTTAAATTTTCAACGCCAGAGAGCCCCAATTTCGCCCGGGTATGAGGTGGAAAGCACAAGAAAACGTGTAAAGATCCTGCATGTAAATGTGAGGTTAAGAAATAAAGTGTTGCAGCTGGAGGCATTTATCATCCATAAAAACATAGACATACTGTGTGTTACAGAGCATTGGATGTTGGAATCTGAAATTTTCATATTTCAGATTGATGGATACAGAACTGTGGGACATTCGGCAAGAAAGGATTCGTTAGGAGGTGGTACGGCCATATATGTTCGAAGTAGCTTAGAGACAAAGAGTAAGACCTTTTCTGAGAATTATAATGTGGAAAAATGTATAGAATATTCGTGTGTTTTTGTCAAAGATTTTAATATGTATGTTTTAACTATGTATAGATCCCCGTCGGGTCTCTTTGACACGTTCTTGGCGGGAGTGGGGAGCATATTTGATGCACTGGGTACCGACAGGATAATTGTTTTGGCTGGCGACTTTAATGTCCATTTTGGCACTGCTGAGGTTAGTGCAGCTCAGTTGTGTGACACCTTGTCAGGCTTTGGTATGATACAACAACAGACAGTTGAATTTTCAGTACGTCTCCAGGAGAAAGGTTTCACACTAGACAATAAAATATGTAGACCAATAACTCAAAGAGGATTATTTATGTTTTATAATATAGTAGCAGAGGTTTCCTGGGATTTCGTATCGGCAGCTAATCTTGTTCTTAATATTGACAACAAATTTGATAGGTTCATGGATGTCCTGGAACAAGCCTTTCTGAGATCTTTTCCAGAGAAACAATATGTTGTGCGTTCAGATCAATCAAGCAACATTAGTTGGTTCAACCACAGCTTATTTAATAACCAGCTAGTCATCTCTATCGAAATCGGAAAGTTGGAGTGTCGGGCATTGCCCATACTTGGCAGTGCCCTGAGCGGTTTAGTTCCACGGTCTCATGATTTTTCAGGCAATGTACTGACACGAAGCGAATCGAATTTAAAATGAATATTCGCTTCAAAATCTACGACAAATTCGTCCGAAGCTACGGCTATCGCCCTAAAAAGACCGGAAATTTCGGATTTTTATACAATTTTGCCATTTAAAATCATTTTCAAACGGATTTTAGACGATAAAACATCGTATTTTAAATTAAACGAACTGTCAAAAGTATTATTCATATGCCCAGACGTTTAGAAAAATATGAAGTCATGGCCCGCTTTTAAAACTTTCACTTTTCACTTGACTTTCCCAAATCAAAGGATGCCGCCGCAAGATGAGTAGCTAGTTATTGAATAAGCTGTGGTTCAACGATGAACCAAGGGCTATGAGGGAACAATTACAGTTGCTTGGTGAGCTTAGTTTACAGTATAATAACTTCAATATCAAACATCAATATATCCAATATAAAAAGGCATACAAGGAAGCAATTCACAGAGCCAAGATTGCAGGAAACGACAATTTCATTCGTTCTTCTGGTAATTCTAGTAAGTGTATGTGGCAAATTATTAAAAACAAAGAAGTAAATCTAACAAAACCTCTCCTACTGACAAACTGACTTCCAATGATTTTAATAACTTTTTTCTTGATACAGCCCAAGCACTTGTAAAAAATATTCCAATATAAATCCCAAAGCAAATTTAGAAAAAGAAATTCCAACATTGAACAACTTTTCATTTTCAGAGGTAGGTTTCAATGAAGTTCGTGATATTATTAACAATCTAAAAAACAAGGCCAGTCGCGACATATACGGTTTGAATGTGAAAGTGATCAAAACCATTAAAAATACAATTTTGATACCCCTCACCAAACTTATTAATCTGTGTTTCAAAGAAAATATTTTTCCAACCGTGTTAAAAAGTGCGTTGGTAGTACCTTTGTTTAAAAAGGGAAATGATTTGCCAGAAAACTATCGCCCAATATCGTTATATCTAAAATATTGGAAAAATGTATGACGAGACAAATTGTGCAATTTTTTGAAACAAATGATTTATTTGCCAAACATCAGTTTGGGTTTAGAAAGGATAAAAACACAGTTCTGGGCATCCTTGATCTAGTTTCGGATATCCTTGATTCATTTCATGACCTTAAGTATAACACAGTTCTGTTCTGTGACCTTAGTAAGGCCTTTGACTGTGTTGACCATGGAATTCTCCTTCGGAAGCTTAGGGCATATAGGTTTTGTCCTGAAAGTCTTAACTTGTTGAAGTCCTATTTGGAGGGTAGATGTCAGGCTGTACGGTATTCAGGGGCGACATCGGCAAAGCGTGAAATTACTATTGGAGTTCCCCAAGGTTCTGTCTTGGGCCCCATACTATTTCTAATATACGTTAATGATCTACCAAAGACTGATCCTATATCTAAGTATACACTCTTTGCTGATGACACATCGGTTTCTGTCGGCGGTAGTACACTGGAGGTTTCCCTGGAGGGTTCTGTGGTTGCGCAGGCGACGGCTGAGGAGTGGTTTCACTGTAATAGACTGTTGCTGAATAAGGATAAGACTAAGAGAGTGGTTTTCTCGATGAGAGATTTAGGAAGGGTCAACTCTCATGTTGAGACTAAGTTCCTCGGAGTTTATGTAGACCCTCGGCCCTCGGTTGCAGTGGGACGATCATGTCGATTATGTCTCATCAAAACTGACAAAAGCTCTCTATTTGCTTCGGAGCCTGAGAGACAATGTCTCCCTGGTTGTGCTAAAAACAGCATATTTTTCCATCTTCCATTGCCATCTTTCCTATGCAATGCTTGCATGGGGTCATGCTGCTGCTGGTATCCGGCGACTTTTCGGCTTACAGCGAAGAGCAGTTAGATTGATGAGCAGATCAGGTTTCAGAGAAGACTGTAGAGAGGCTTATAGGGGGCTTAGAGTACTTACTGTGCCTTCCATGTATATCTTGGAGAATCTTCTATATGTGAGGAAGAACATGGGTTTGTTTCTTGCTCACGAGGACGTGCATGGTCATTTAACCAGAAATAGAGGTAACATCATGCCCATCTACTGGCGCTTAAGGAGGTGTCAGAGCGGCCCTGGTTACTGGGCGATAAAATTTTTTAATGTTCTTCCCGTGGAGATTAAGACATTGCCGTTGTCAAATTTTAAGACAAAAATTAAAGAAATCCTAATATTCCACAGTTTTTATTCTTTTGATGAATTTTTAAATTGTGTTTTTAACTAGTGTTGTGTTTTTATTTTAGTATATAAGTAAATATGTCTATATTTTTTTTAAATTTTATTTTCTTAGTACTGTGTTGGCAATTTGAGGCCAGGCACGTAATGTTTTGAAATATTTTTATTATTACTATTATTATTCATTGTTCATTGACGGGTGTAAATTAATATGTAATATTGACATGAATAAATTTATGATTATGATTATAATTATGATGTGTAAACATCTTACCCGGCGGTATGAGGGTAAATCTCGGGAAAATGGACGGAAGTGTGTAAGGGGATGTGACATCATAACCCATGCGCAGTAATCAGTGATTAGTGCGCAGCTACTTCAACGCTTCCTTATAAAACGTGTTCTTTCTAACGGCGGAATATAGGTAACCAATTCCAAATAAGTGGATGCCTATATTCAGGCGTCACGAAGACGAAATATACTCTTTACGAGGGCTGCTCAAATATTTGTGAAGCATACAAAATACCAAAGGCTTTAAAAAATTATCCAGTTAAACACAATTGAAGCAATACATTAAATTACACAACCGATGTCGATATAGGATATGTTTACACATTAGTGTCTCGAGTACTAGCAAACTCGCTCATTTTTTTCATTTGTAAACTTTGTATAACTAATACCTTTTCCTTAGTTTATGGGTTAGGTTAGAACAACATCGTGTTCGTATACCCACAACTATTCTAGTTATCGGACCTACAGAAATAGTTTTTAATTTATTCTGTATTAATAACTTGTTATTTTTTGCATTATTTGCACCTAGTAGATAGTCGATTTTTTAGTGCAAGCATTGTTTTTATTAATAAATAATGGTGCAAGCATAGAAGAATGTTATGGGAAGTGCAAGTAAATAAATAAAATTCTAATGTTTTTAGTAGAAAAATTACTCTTCTCCTTGTGGATTTCTAAAAATTGAGTTGGCAACACTGCTACGGAGAATCTCGAGCGATTGCGTTGGATATCTTGAAGGCATTCGACAGAGTTTAGCATGACGAATTGCTCAACAAACTCTCTCTGCAGCTGGCTTACCAGTTTCCTTCAGAACCGATCTCTGCAAGTTGCAGTTGATGGACACATCTCAGACACCTTCACCATTAACGCGGGCGTGTGGCAGGGCGCAATACTTTCACCAAGTCTGTTCTTGCTGACCCAAACCAATAATACTGCTTACAGTTTGGCAGATGACAGTACCCTTGCCTCCCGATTTATATCGGAAAAACCTTTACCAGCGACTGAGACATATCACCGCAGACAGGAGCAGATTACCGCAATTAATCAAGATCTGGAGAGGGTTCGAACTTGGTGCGACAGAAATTTGGTCCAGTTCAATGCAGCAAAAACCCAAGCGGCCACGTTTACCAAGAAAGCCAATAGGGCGGGCTCTGGCATCATTATGGCAAGATCGACCATTCATTTATGCTCGTCAATCGGACTATTGAATGTATCTGTCAACAGCAATATGTCCTATTTTGCAAGTATTTTTACGGCGATGTTTCCAGGAGTTGGTTCGCATCATCCTGTCCCCAGCAACGCCTGCCAAACAGTCGCAACAGACGACAAGAGTGCACCTAGAACATCGCTTTACATGTTTCCCCCAAATTACTAAGCTATGCAAGAACCGTGTCAATCAAAATCTTCGCGCGCACACCGCTCGTCGAGTGCCATAGGATTTCCCTTTAGTGTGTGTGCCACTGCCATAAAAATTATATGTGTATTTTATTAATTAACTTCTACTATGCTTGTTCGTTTTGACGTTTTCTTATAGTGATATGTTTGGATTATTGCGTATTTTTCTTTGTTGTTTCTCAGTTATGTTATGTAAATTTAGTACAGATTTCTTCACTAAAACGAGTTCTTTAGATAATAAAGCATATTTTGACTTTGACTTTGAGTACTTGATACGATTCTCCAGTATAATGGTAGAAAGAAGGGATGTTGTCCCTGATCTAGATTCTCGAACCAGATCACCTTATACTATTTTTGGAGTTTAAAAAAAATGGTTTACCAAAGTCGGTCAGAAAATACTCTGAATATTATGTGAAAGAACGGATTGAAATGTAAGCGCAATAATCACCTGAAATAACATTCAACTGAACACTTTTAAGTATACGGGGACACCTACTGTCAAATTGTTAGGGGAAGCTATTTAAGCACTCAATACACTCAAAAGATATATAAAGCAGTAAACTCGGCGTTCACAAGTAGTTTTTACTTTCAACATATCTACTCAAATCGGGATACTTCTTAAGATAGTTATTAATGGTTATATTTTATTATAATCATGTGATAATGAAAGCTTATATCATTAATATAAAATTGGTATATTAAAAAAAACACAAAAATAACACAGAATATTTCCCATAAAACTGGGACAATTAATATATATATAATTTATATTTGATATAACAGCTGTGTAGTTAAGAGTACATCTATACAAAGTAGTACGGATACACACAGTATCTAATAATAATAAAAACAATAATTCTTATGATTTTTTAATATACGTCTTTTGCTGGCTACATATATTACCATATACCTTATTTCATGATAGCTTAACTAACCTGTGTAAATATAACATGTGTAAATCTAACATATTCTTTGAACAGTCCAAAGCACATTTTTACAAATGTACTGCACCCTTTATATATAAACTTAAAATTATTAAGAAAAATACAACTACTATTAATGACAATTTGATGAAAAAGTAAAAATCGAACAAATAAAAAATACAGCAGAAGTTTAAATATATTTCAGATAGTAAAATATATTTTTTAAGACGCCTATCCCTATATATAACATATTTTTACTCGTGTCCCGTTCCCAAAGGAGACGTCATGGAAAATCTGGAAGTTCATCTACACAAATTGATGATGAGATATGATGTTATGCCCAAAGACTTACTTATTCCAACTTGTAAAATGTCCCAAAAAAATTATAATAATTTAACTTCCAGTAAGTTCACAATAAGAATAGGCAAAACAATATTGTTCTAGAAAAAGCTCCAACTTTGATTATAAGTCTAGCTCCTAGGACTGCAATTTTAAAAACGAAAGTATAAGGTTTTCCCATTTATTTCGCCACCTATCTACGGCGTTTATTTTAAGATATATCAAAAAATAGTAAACATTTTTGCGTTTTTCATAAATCGCCAAGATTTTTTAACAGAACAAATAGGAGAGTATCGCAAAACTATCAATAAAGAAAAATGAGCGAGTCTGCAAGTACTCGAGACACTGATGTGTAAACATAATATCCTATATCGACATGCACAAATATTTGAGCAGCCCTCGTAAAATCACTGCGCATAGTTATGATGTCACAGCTGCTTGCACATTTCCGTCTCATTTGCCGAGATTTACCCTCATACCACAGCGTAAGACGTTTACACATAAATAACTTGTGGGTTTTTAATGGTGTGTATGGTTCCTCTATCACGTCCGTGTGTTACTGATTCCGAATATACCAGGTTTAATACCTTTATGCCTAAAAAGTAACTGAGAAAGATGAGAAAAACGTTTCTATAAAATTAACGTGTTAGAAAAAATATATACCATAATGTGTTGGTCTAAAATAAAACTGCATTGATCTTAAGGCGCAGGTTTTGTCATTTTCCTCACTTAGTTTTGAAGATAGATATTATCCGATAAACGAATTAATTTCAACTATGTTGGGGTTTGGAACCTTCGGCAACATGCACTAAAACAGAGCTTTATCCACAATACCGAAACAGAATTTTTGCACTCGACGCGCGTTTCGCTAACCATGTTAGCATCATCAAGAGATGATTAAG
>MU187167.1:0-14415 GCA_016904865.1 Pissodes strobi
AAGACTCTCCCCACCATATCGAACATCAACACTACTATGGCAGAAGTCAAATTTCATCAGCGTGATATTCGTAAAATCCTTAAAAATCTAGATACGCAAAAGGCATCAGGACCGGACGGAATACCTGCCATCGTGTTAAAGAACTGCGCCAACGAACTAACACCCGTTTTTTCCAGGTTTTTTTCTCTGTCTTACGGAAAAGGGATTTACCCATCTTCTTGGAAAGTCGCTCGAGTGCAACCTGTTCCAAAAAAAGGCAAGAAAACCACGCCCTCAAACTATCGTCCAATTGCCTTGCTTCCAATAATCTCCAAAGTCATGGAACGTGTAGTCAATCAGCAACTACTCAAGTACCTCGAGAACAACAAAATAATCAGCGATAATCAATACGGCTTTCGCAAAGAGAGATCGACAGGAGATATATTGGCCTATGTCACTCATATATGGTGTAGGGCAATTGAGAACTACGGAGAGTCCCGAGTGATTGCGTTGGATATTTCAAAGGCATTCGACAGAGTTTGGCATGACGGACTGCTCAACAAACTACCGTCCTTCGGACTGCCAGCCTCTCTCTGCAGCTGGCTTGCCAGTTTCCTTAAGAGCCGATCTCTGCACGTTGCAGTCGATGGACACATCTCGGACACGTTCACCATCAACGCGGGCGTGCCTCAGGGCGCAATACTTTCACCAACTCTGTTCCTCATCTATATTAATGACCTGCTGACCGAAACAAATAATCCTGTTTACAGTTTTGCAGATGACAGTACCCTTGTCTCCCACTTTAGATCAGAAAACCCTTACCAGCGACTGAGACTCATCACCGCAGACAGGAGCAGATTACAGCAATTAATCAAGACCTGGAGAAAGTTCAAACTTGGGGCGACCGAAATTTGGTCCAGTTCAATGCAGCAAAGACCCAAGCAGCCACGTTTACCAAGAGGGTCAATACAGCGGGCCCATTATGACAGGGTCGACCATTCCTTCATCCCCGTCAATCGGACTGCTGGGTATCTCGGTCAACAGCAATATGTCCTGGCATGACCACGTTGCTAATATCGCAAAATCAGCCTCCCAGAAGCTTGGTGCGCTATTTCGCAACAAAAAACTCTATACACCGCAGCAGTTGCTCTTGCTGTACAAAGCGCAAATAAGACCGTGCTTAGAATATTGCTCACATATCTGGAGTGCCGCACCAAAGCACACCCTAAAGCTACTGGATTCCATTCAGAAGAGAGCTGTGCGTCTCGTCGGCGACCCGGAGCTGACCCGGAATCTAGATAGTCTGGAACACCGCAGACATGTAGCCGAGATATCTCTGTTTTACAGATACTTTCACGGCAGATGTTCCCAGGATTTGGTCCGCCTCATCCCGCCCCTGGCAGCTCCTGTCAGACAGTCAGGACAGACGGCAAGAGCGCACCAGTTCGTCGTACAACTGGAAACACCTAGAACATCGCTTTACAAGAACTCCTTTGTCTGGCGCACTGCATCACTGTGGAACTCACTCCCAGGACATCTGTTTCCCACTAATTACAACTTACAAATATTCAAGAGCCGTGTCAATCAACATCTTTGTACACACACCGCTCGTCGAGCGCCATAGGGTCTCCCTTTAGTGTGTGTGCCACTGCCATAAAAAAAAAATAAAAATTTACTGGATCTGTGTCAACAATAAAAACATCGTCATTCTCCTCCGAGGTTATGTTTATTTGCCGTTTTTGAAGTTCTGGCTGTGGCTTACGTTTCGTCACCGGACCTTTAGTTGTGGTCCGGCGAATCACGTCAGCAAAGCCGACAGCGCATTCGGATTTATCCGCATCGGAATTCTGATTCCGCTGTGTACATTCACCATCTTCTGACCTTGTCATGTCAATGCAATGGGGGCATTGCTGACCTCTGGCGGCGGTTTGGTGATTGACAAACGCGAACTAGTCTGGTGACCAGCTGTGTTTGAAACCTGAGATAGCGGTGGCGCAAGGGGTCTGCATTATTTACCTTTTGGTTTTTCCGGTTTTTTATTAGGATCGGCTTTGTTTTTCCATAAGTACTCAACTTTCTTCTCTAGAAGATGGTATTTTTCTTCTAGTTCTGTGATTTTCTCCTTTAGACTGGCTATCTCTAAATCCTTCAGATTTTCTGTTGATGTTGTGGCCGCCATTGCAACCTGAGGTTCGGATGCGGCAAGGTGAACACAAATTGCCGATTTTTTCGATACAGCCTGCCTTAGGCACGATACATGGATGAAAGCAATCCTGACACTTCACACAAATTGCTGGGGTTCCGCAGCTTTTTTTACAATATGCAGATACACTTTTTGGTTTATTTTCACTTTTTCTTCGCTCTACAAAAATCAGTAGCATTGATTGCGTCGCCATATTGTTCCTAGATCAATAATTTATTCATTCATTCGAGTACAAAATAGATTTTGTTTGTGGTTACTACCTGTGAAGGAAGAGCCAATACTTTCAAAATCCGTATTTTAAATCCAAACAGCATTTTACTCAAACAGCGTTTTAATACAAAGCCCCGGGCGGCGATTACGATAAAGTGAGAATATTGCAACAAAAAAAATTATAATTTTCTTCGGTTGGACGTTTGTCGAGCTCGCTTGAGCGGGCGTCCATTTAGGGGTTCTAAATTTGACATTGAATAATTCTTCTATTGTAACTATTATTTTCTGTGATTGCATTTATCTGATTTTCGGTGACGGATTTATTTAGGTACAGAAATGAATCTGGTGACTTGCCTTTATCAAAAATATTGTGTTAGATGAGTCAGGAAGCACTTTGCTTGTTCTGAGCTCATCTTCTTGATGAATCTAAGAATGGTATTGATAGATGCAACATAGTCTATCACTTGTCATATGTACTAAGCCTAAAACGGCACCTCCACCATATGTCACGTCTGGTGTACAAGGATTAAAACGGCACTTGTCAAAAATACCATGAAACTGTTGTAGTTCATTCCCTGCCAACAAACAACTATGAGAATTGGAATTAACATAATTAAAACTGCATTAAAACAATAAATCTAATTATAAAATGCTTGCCTAATTTTATATAATCAAAACATAAGAATAGCAAATTTTGTTTTCGAAATATTTATATTATATAGTTTATTTCTATATATTTTATTTAGATCCCACAACTTGAGCGTTAGCTCTAGTCCGGCATAGAAGCAGGGATGAAATTCTGCAACTGCTCGTTAATAAAACGAGTGAACGTGATGTTTAAATTAAGTAATATTCAAACAATTTCATGACAATTTCTTATAATAATTTGTTGAAAATAACTAACTGACTCTGTTCTTCATACGGAACCGTCCAAACACGCCTGGGTACACAATTTAGACGTAAACTTTCTTATACTTGTTATTAATTATTTTAATTATATTTTCTATATCATTATATTTCATCACGTATCACACGAAAAACTGCGTGTTACAATAGATCTGCGGTCTTTCAGGTTGTGTATCTCAGATAAGTAGTTAAGGAAGATCAGTAGAGACACTGAACTGGTTCGAAAACAAGTTTAGCATCATTTGGCTTCAGGTTGATATTAGGTTTGTTCTAGCAGCGATTTCAAACGGTTTCAAATCGTACGGAGTTTGCGCATAGCCATATAAGCGACGCTTATATCGTTATGCGCAAACTCCGGACGGTTTGAAACCGTTTGAAATCGCTGCTAGAACAGACCTATTATAATTTGGCGGGTATTACCAGAAATTAAGGGATACATGTAGCACAGAGGAATTAATAATATACTGTTATACCAACAAATATACCAGCCAAAAACTGCCAAACTGGAAATACCAGCTTTTTGAGTCAATTCGTTGGTGCCGAAAACGTTTGAAATACCATAAATCGTCTTAAATATTTTACTGAATATTTAATTAGAAATATGATATTAATAATTAATTTCTTATATAGTTACCTCATTATTACTCAAAAATTAATCCCACAACCACAAACTAAAAGGGCGACGATACATAAACATTCATCAACACAAATTGGGCTCGAAGGACCAAAATGTTCGATGTAGACTGTTTAATCATATAATCTTATAAGTGCTGATTGGTTTTAAACTGCAAAAGTACAATTAGTGCCAAAATATCCCTATAATTTTAAATAATAAATGATAATAGGTACCTATCTCTGTTGTAGATTCCAAGTCTGATGATGAAGCAATGCATCTTAAAAATATATTGTTTGAACAGGAATCTAAAGTTTCCCATTTGACTGCATTGCTATCCGATACTGAACAAGATCTCGCTAAGCATGTCCAAATGAACAAGGTGCTTAAAGAAGAAATCAGACGACACCAGAGATCTGTTGAAAGAGAAAAGCATGCTGAAAACTTAGAGTATTTAAAGAATATAGTTTTTAAGGTAAAACCAATTTTAAGTTAAAAGCTAAGTATTTGCAAAGACAAACTAACCTAATTTTATTCACTACGTAAAGTAAAATATGTATATATTAAAAACCGTAAGTCTAAACTTACTTAATTTTAGGTAATTACAACATGGATTTGCTTTAAAACCACACATCGCATGGTACTACAAATGTGAAACTTCGCTAGTTCCTGAATGTATATTAAATTGTCTAATGTTCTTCGCTATTTATTTACGATATAGATGTGCCTTGCACTTAAAATATTACGCATAATGAAATGATATAATAGTTTGTGCGCCTAAAGAACCGGGTGACAATCAAAAATAACTAAAAATAACAGCAATTTTGGGTGGTATTATGGTTAATGTTATTATCGATAACGATTACGACGACTTCATAAAAGAGATTTTAAATCTCTTAACACAAACGTCAAAAATATTTTTATAAATGACAAATCGCACAAATGGCATTTGTGTATTTTTGTCAGAGGCGGTGATAAGGATTTGAGGGCCACTACGCCAATATTTGACAAGATATTCATACATGCGGCAATAAAATCTGGAAATATCAGAATATTACCTAAGATAATAAATTGTATGAAAAAGCTGGGATATATCGATATTATTTCAAGTTTTTCTACCTACCCGGCAAATGTTTTCTTTATGGGGTAACTGAAGAAAAATTGAGCATGTACAGGGTGGCTCGAATTCGTGTCTATGTATGGGGAACTCGAAAACCGTAAGAGTTACAGTGTCGGTCAAATTAAGGCAAAATTGCGCATTTAGGTGCCTAACAATATGCCGTTTAGAAAGTTTTAAAATTCCGAGTATTTCCGGAGATATCCGGAAAAAAACGAAATTCAAATTGAATTGCACTTTTGCATTGCCACTTTCTCCGCTCTATCCAATGATGGTATCCAGTTTGAAATCCTACGTTTCGTCTTCAAGGGATCATCATCACCTTTCTTTTTTTAAATACGAACTTTAATTTTTTTATCGTTTTTCAGATGGTATTGGCGCTATAAATATGAGTAAGTGTTTTTATTTTTTAAAAATTTTTTTTATTTTTATTATTTTTTTTTAATTATACAGGGTGACCGGAAATAGCGTCGCCAAATTACAGAGGGTGATTCTACATAAAAAAACATGAACATTTTTTCATATGAACATGGGCCCGAAAATGCATAGTTTCCAAGATGGGGTGTCAAACTTTTTATAAAAAATCAGTTTTTTGTTAATATAATAAATATGATTTTACTGATTTTGTTGAAATTTGGCAGGGTTATCTGTAGTAATAAGGGGCTCATTTAGCCTTAATTAGATTAAAAATATAAAGTCCAGTGGAGTCCCGGAGGGCATCATACCGAATATTATTGACAAAAAAAGGGTGCGCCGCTGACTTTCAAACACTTTATATTTTTTTCGTATTAAGCAACTAAAAATACAATATTTTTGATTCTCAAGTTGTTTTCGTATCTTGCGTCGTTTTCGGTTAAAAAAGTAAAAACCGGTTTATTACAATTCCAAACTTTTTGATAAAATCGATATTTTTATTTATATCTTAAATATGCTATCACAGATTTTCTTGAAATTTAGTAGGGTTATCTGTAGTAACAGGCGGCTCAGTTAGCGTTTATTGGATTAAAAATATAATGTCCAGTGGCGTCCCTGAGGGCATCATACCGAATATTATTGACAAAGAAATGTGCGCCACTGACTCTTTTAAACATTTTATATCTTTTTCGTATTAAGCAACTAAAAATACAACATTTTTGTTTCTTAAATTGTTTTCGTATCTTGCTTCGTTTTTGAGAAAAAAATAAAACCAGTTTATTACACAGTTTGATGTAGAACTTGGTGCCATAAAGAAATGTAATAAACTGGTTTTTATTTTTTTTCTCGAAAACGAAGCGAGATACGAAAACAATTCAAGAAACAAAATTGTTGTATTTTTAGCTGCTTAATACGAAAAGAATATAAAATGTTTTAAAGAGTCAGTGGTGCACATTTATTTGTCAATAATATTCCGTATGATGCCTCCGGGACGCCACTGGACATTATATTTTAAATCTAATTAAAGCTAAATGAGCCGCCTATTACTACAGATAACACTATTAAATTTCAACAAAATCGGTAAAAGCATATTTAAGATATGAATAAAAATATCGATTTTATCAAAAAAGGTTGGAAATGTAATAAACTGGTTTTTACTTTTTTTATCGAAAACGAAACAAGATACGAAAACAACTCAAGAATCAAAAATATTGTATTTTTAGTTGCTTAATACGAAAAAAATATAAAATGTTTGAAAAAGTCAGCGGCGCACACTTTTTTTGTCAATAATATTCGGTATGATGCCCTCCGGGACGCCACTGGACTTTATATTTTTAATCTAATTAAGGTTAAATGAGCCCCTTATTACTACAGATAACCCTGCCAAATTTCAACAAAATCAGCCAAATCATATTTAAGATACTAACAAAAAACTGATTTTTTATAAAAAGTTTGACACCCTGTATCTTGGAAACTATGCATTTTCGGACCCATGTTCATATGAAAAAATGTTCATGTTTTCTTATGTAGAATCACCAGCTGTAATTTGGCGATGCTATTTCCGGACACCCTGTATATTTTGCTTTGGCATAATTTCAAATAATTTAAGGTAGGTACTTTTGAAATTTTTATATTGTATAAAAATATTTTACTTTGTTTTTGTATTAAGTGGAAAATTGGGCCCGTATTAAAAATAAAAAATAGTAAAATTATTTTTTACGAGATTACGGCCATGAACTATTACTCAAACAAGTTGCTTAGTGCAAAGATAAATTACTTTTAACTTTTAACCAATTAAATAATTTATTTAATAGAAAACATCAACAATTTATAATCATACTACGTGATACTATAGGTACTTTGATGGTATGTTTTTCTATCAAAGTACCTATAGTCAGCGAATATTAACTACGATAAGAAGATTCACTCTCCACGGCGGCACGTCAACGGTATGTCTCCTTCTCCGCGCGAAAACTAGCATGATACTGGCATGTGATCTTTGGACCCGGCGCACACTGGTCGAATTTCTAGGAAAGCTGGCCATAATAAGGTTTACCAGAAATAAGAAATAAAAGTTATTAAGTATTACACGTTTAATATATCGTGTTTTAGACAAATAATTGTTGAATTTTTTGCTCATCATCTGTATTTATATATAGGGAGTATCAATTATCACTAACGATAAAAATCATATATAAAAATCATTTGTATGTTCTTAAATCGTTATAAAAAAGGATTTTGAAAATTAAGGGCTCCTTCGTTGTAAAAAAAGGGTTTAAAATTTTTAATTCGATGATCCAAATTTTGTTTTTGCAACGGTTAATTCAGGAGTCTCACGAGCAAAATGAATGTTAAGCGGACGAGAGAAACGCGTTGATGACGGCCTGCAATTTTGCCATACATGTATTTCAGAGTTATCGCTATTTTAAAAAATTGATCTAATAGGGACGCAACTAGTAAAAAATATAGAAGCATCAGTGCAGCTGTTGTTCAAAAACACTTGCTTATATTCTGAATATCCGAAGGTAATATCAAAGCCATATTTACAAATTAAAACTAAATTATAAATTTTTATCTGCTGATTCAGCCAAAGTATTTATTACCTCTTTTTATAATAACATCAGTCTTGCATCAGCAATAATGATTCTACCGAAATTTCACCTTCAGTTTCACTTACTACAATATTATGGGATTAGGGGTGGGCGACAATAATCGATTATTCGATTCACTTTTAAGAAATTATCGATTAATCGACTTACGATTAATATTTCAGAAAATATCGATAATTGATTATTTCGATTAATCGATTATTCAGTTATTTGCTAAAATATTAAGAGTTTAATCGATTATTCAATTTCTTGCCCACCCGTACCTATGACTTTACAACAGATATAGCTTTTAAAATTCCAATTTAATAATGCGTTGCGTTAAATGTAATTTAAACTTGAATTTAAAAGACATTTGAAAATACTTTCAGTACAACATATGAAGCAAAAAAAAACAGAGAAACGTAAATGCTCAAACAAGACAGCAGCAGGGAAAACTGCGCACGTTACAAATTTAGCCAATAAGGGATCCTCATTTCGACGCGTCATTTTCTGATAATCTGGCTACAGTTGTTGCACAATTAGGTATAACACCAACACATAACCTCAACGGAGTGTTAGCACGTTAGCAGTATAGTACATCAGTCTTTATCTTTTTATTATGTATTTGGGCAAAACTATATGATAAAAAGGATCACTCTCCGCGGCGGCATGTCAACGGTGTGTCTCCTTCCTCGCGCGAATACTAGCAGAATATCGGCAGGCCATGATACAAATAAAACAATCATGTTGGCAGGCGACCTTTGACGCGGCGGCCATAGACCAGCTCATCCTTTTGTCAGATTAATTTTCAAGCCTAAATTCTATAGTCGACTCAATATTCGATATAAGATAATATCGCTATTTTTTAGTTGTATTGTATTACAAAATAGGAATGAAATATACAGTAAAATTGTGCGAAACCTTTAACCAATTTTAAAATCACCCAAAACGCCAAAATTTAATTAAATATTAAAAGATGGAACAAATTCGGGCAACATTTTCTTCTTGATGTCTTTTGTCAGAATATTAGTATTCGGAAATATGGTGAAATCGTTAACACAAAATCAAAATCTTTTAAATATTAGTTATTACATACCTTGAGTATTGTTATCAATAATAACTAATTAAAAACGTTAACTGATTTTTGAAACATCCAGTTGAATACAAACTTTATCAAAATATTTATTTGGTGATAATAATAAAAAAACCATAACGTAAGTTTGACAGGGCGCTGCAAACATTTCAGAAGATATCAATTGTGTTTTCCTATGCCAACTAGAGTATTAGAGTGCTATAAATAATTTCGTTATAAATTTGATTAAATATACCGCAAACGAAAATATCGTTTATGGCCAGCTTTTATTTAAATTCAACCTGTGTGCGGTGGAGTTTGCTGTTTGTTACCAGGCAACGAAGAAAATCAACGACGATTCCTTTGTAGCGCTTTCTGGCCATTAAGTGGGCCTTCTTGTCGTAGTTAATATTCGCTGCTATAGTATTATGTAGTATGATTATATATAAATTGTTGATGTTCTCTATTAAATATTTTTTTTAATTGGTTAAAAGTTGAAAATATTTTATCTTTGAACTAAGCAACTTGTTTGAGTAATAGTTCATGACCATATTCTCGTAAAAAATAATTTTGCTATTTTTATTTTTAATACGGGCTCAAATTTTCCACTTAACACAAAAAACAAATAATATATTTTTATAGAATACAAAAATTTCAAAAGTACCTACCTTAAATTATTTAAAATTACGCCAAAGCAAAATATATAAAATAAAAATAACAAAAAAAATAATAATAAAAATAAAAAAAAATAAAAATATTAAAACACATACTCATGTTTATAACGCCAATATCATCTGAAAAACGATAAAAAAAATTAAAGTTAATATTTAGAAAAAGAAAGTTGATGATGATCCTTTAAAGACGAAACGTCGGATTTCAAGCGGGATATCATCATTGGATAGAGCGGAAAAAGTGGCAATGCAAAAGTGCAATTAAATTTGAAATATGTTTTTAAATAAGCCCAGGAAAAAAATAAAACGATTTTTCAAAATTTTGGTTTTTTCCGGATATCTCCGTAAATACTCGGAATATTAAAACTTTCTAAACGGCATATTGTTGGGCACCTAAATGCGCAATTTTGCCTTAATTTGACCGACACTGTATCTCTTACGGTTTTCGAGTTCCCTATACATAGACCCGAATTCGAGCCATCCTGTACAGGGAGCACTTTCATGTTCAATACTTACAATTACACCAAAATCACTAAGTCTCACCTCGCACATTGTAAATATGTTTTTATCAACATCAGCTTTAAAAATGTTCTTTCGGCAGAAGCAGATGTTACCGGTAATGTCAAAAAAAGTTGAAACAACTGCCGGAAGACTGCTCAAAATGCATCTATTTTCTGATATAAAATATGTGGCCAATTCATAGATTGTTTTCTTTTTTCGAATTTCATTTGAAACTCCGTATTTTTTCAATATTTTTTGGGCATGATCTATAATTTCTCCGGTCCATAATTTAACGAAACCATCTGCATTTAAAAACAAAAAATAACTCATTACTTCGTGCATGCTGATAAACCGTTACCTGAGTTGATTAATTATTATATCAAGCGACTCGTCTTTGAAAATCTTCTATTTTAGTGTTACATGCGAGTTCATCAAAAAAGTCTTGACCATTCTTTGGCGCTTAGGGTTCAATATTGGTTGAATGTCCCGCGATGTCACCAAATTGGTTGCTTGTTGCTTCTCTACACAATGTTTCGAAATCGTCCCTAAAACTGTTAAAATTATCTATTATGAAGCCCAATAATTCGCATGCTCGTCCCAGATCAACAACTTTGTAGCAGTTTAGATACCAAATTAGCGTTTTTCAAAACTTTGCTTTGATATGTACGAAGTCGGATCGGTGACGCCGAATTCGGCGAATAAAGACAAATATATTTATTTCTTTATTTTGAGCAATTAAGTAAGGGAGACGAAGGGGCCCCTTTTGGAGCGGGGCTCTGATGTCGCCTTATCGCCGCCAGTGGTATTTGTATGTTATGAATATAGTAACAACCTTAACCAGACTAACCCAAATATTGATTTCTATGTTATCCAGTTGGAATAGAACGTTTCAGCGTTTGCAAGAGATTCCTCGAAAAGCAGATGCTACAATTAGACGTAAACGATGCTACGCATGCTACAACCGAAATAAAGCAAACAGAGATATGGATTTTTCTGCAAAGCGTACTAAACAAGTGTCTACTGAATGTACGTTTTGTGAAAAAACCTACTGTCTACAATGCTTTAGTGAAAATCACTAACTTTTCTGTATCGCTAGAAGAAATCTATCTTTGTGTTTTACTATAATAAAAATGTTTTCTGACTTATAAATATATTGTATTTTGTGCTTTAGTGAGGACCATTGACGCTCCGCATTATTTTATTGCCACAAATATCGTATATTTTGTATCCTACGTAAAACTTTTTCTGACTGAGAGTCCCATGAGTCATATATGATTCTATATGCATTAGTTAGACGTCCATTTAATACAACCTGCCTAGACCCCAGCGTTCGAAAATAAAAGTATCATGCATACGGATATGCAAATGAATCACATATGTCTCTTGGACGTACAGAAACATTTATGAATGAGTCATATTTATTTATTTATTAGCGACATCAGCAATTATAAACTGGTCCTTAAGTACTAATTACAACAACTGATATCAAACATTCACTGATATATACTAATCAGTTCAGTGCACAATGGTATTTTAAATACTGTGTGTGCACTCATTTGCATTAACCAGCATTTCTAAAGATGTGTTTAACAATTAATAACCACCTACAATCAAATTATCCAAAATTAGTAAGAAAAAATAAACAAAATTCCAACACTCACAAACCAATCGAAATAATACCGATAGCAACAAACCTTAATCATAATTACATCCAAGTATCACAAGTACAACAAATATTCAGACCAAACCTATATTATCAATTACCCAGTCCAGTATTTCCTTCTTTGCCCTATTGTATTTCTTATTTCTTAACTCAAAAGGTAAACTATTATAATATTCTGGGACCTATGCTATATATATGACTCTGACATAAAGAGTGTTTGGGATTGGACAATACAACGTTATTATTTGCTGCATTTCTTGTGTTAATACCATGACTTAAATCTTCTCTGTAGTACTTTTTTGTTAACATAAATCTAATAACTGATTTTATAAATAATTGATGAGGACTTAAAAGTTTACTATCTTTATACACTAGTTCAGTAGGATATCTTCTTTTCTTAAACTGCATTATTTTAATAACCCATTTTTGAGCAATTGTAAGTTTAGACATTTTAGTTGATCCTGTGCTTCCCCAAACTAATATTCCATAATTAATTATTGACTCCATGTGTGCATAATAGATCGTTTTTAAAGAAGAAAATGGTAATATTTGTCTTAGTTGATAAAATTTAAAAATCAGTTTTCTTACTTTTCCTGTCACATACTGAACATGCTCTTTCCAAGTAAAAAGTTCATCAATTATTACCCCCAAGTACCGTATCGAAGATTTTTTCCCGATCCAGCTATCACAATTACACAAATCTCCTCGACTACATTGGGAGTTGTGCATTTTTATTCTATTAAATCCTGGCAATGTCCGAGAGGATAGTGAAAATGTCAAAAATGTAGTTTTCTGGATATTCAGGGAAAGTAAACTAGAATCTAACCATCTTTTAATTTTCTGTAACAAGAGCTCGGCATTCCCTCTTGCAGACACCCAGTCATCCCCACAAACTATTGCAACAGAGTCATCCGCATAGCAAAATATTCCCCCCAAGTCATGCATGAGGCTGTTTATGTAGATATTGAACAGCAGAGGTGAAAGCACTGTACCCTGTGGCACACCAAACTTTATCTCCAACTCACTACTCTTTTCACTCGAGATTCTTACGATTTGCTTCCTCCCAAATAAGTAGGATTTAACAAGGTAATTCGCAATACCTCGAATGCCCACATGTTCCAAACGCTTTAATAGAATCTGGTGTGACACAGTGTCAAATGCCTTCTGGAGGTCGAGGAATATACCTATCACCTTTTTCTTTCATCCAATTTTTTCAGGATCGACTCTGTAACCCTAAAGCCAAATTGATTAGGATGTAAAATCTTATTTTTTTTCTAAAAAACTATTTAATTTAAATCTCAAACATTTTTCAACAATTTTACTTATGGAACTTGTTAAAGCAATTGGCCTATAATTATTTGTTAATGCTTTGTCTCCTTGTTTAAAAAGTGGTATTCACCAAGTGACATAAACGTTTGACTAATTTATCTTTAAACATTTTTATTATAGAGGAGCAAATGTCATCTTCACCCCCCTTTACCCCTGTCTTAAAGCTCTGAATACTCATTAAAATTTCTTTTTCTGAGCTGGGAGTCAGAAGAAAAGAATTCATTGTGCGCTCTACTTTTTTTCCACAACTATAAGGTGTCATTTTACTTGCTAATTGAGCCCCTATATTTGCAAAAAATTAATTAAACCCATTTGCATTTAACTTTTTGTCATTTAATTCAACATTATCACCATTTCTGATCTTATTTATCTCCACCTTCGGAATCTGATCATTGGGGGCTTGTTTTATTACATCCCAAAGTTTCTTTGGGTCACCTGAGGCTCGTTGAGCAATCTCCTTGTAGTATAGGTATCTAGTCCTTTGAATAAGTTTGGAAAGAGTTTTCCTGTAATTTTTATACCTTTCTTGAAGGATACCGCTATTTTGATTTAAAGTACATTCCTTTTTTGGTTTATTTCTATTTCTTATTGATACTAACAAGCCACCAGTGATCCATGGTTTTAGCCTCACTTTTTTATTACTTAACATTTTAGTATTAGTGCATTGTGAAATCATATCATTAAGCCTATTTATAAACATATCTATACATTGATTAGCATCCAAACACAACAATACACTCTCCCAACTTTCCCTAACCAATAGTTTTCTTAGTTTGTCATAATTAACCATTTCTAATGATTTTACTTTATTATTTAATTGAAAGCTGTTTTTCAGTGGAATATTTAATAAAATGGCATCATGGTCTCAGTGGCGTGCAGTGCCATTTAGGAGAGGGTAGGCAACATAATAGAAAATGATACAGAAGGAATAAGCCCGCTGCAGGCGTCGCCGTAGGTAGAATTTTTTTTCAGGTGCCACGCCCAAAAACGTCCATTTTGAGGCTCCAAAAAATGTAGGCATAAAGCCTTTTCAATTCGAGTTTCGCCAAAACTATGCAAAGAAAACGCGTTGTAAATGGTTAGTGGACTGGCATTGTTTTTATGAGACATTTGACACATTATTTACATCAATATACCCACGTTTACTCT